>LBNU01004946.1:26083-40467 GCA_014162995.1 Artemisia annua
TAGATAACTTAACATATAACTTGCTTAGTGTAGGACAAATATGTGACAATAAGTGTAGGGTTACCTTTACCGATAAGAATAGTGTAATTATTAAGGATGATAAAGTCATAGGTAGAGGAATTAGGAAAGGCGGAGTATATGTCATGAAACTAGGAGATAAATTGGAAAATAGGATATGCCTAGCGACCTTAGACGAAAACTCCACTTTGTGGCATAGGAGATTAGGACATGCAAACATGCAACAAATACAATCATTGGTGTCTAAAGAACTAGTTAGAAACTTGCCTAGCCTAAAATATAATCAACACTTTTGCGATGCCTGTAAAATAGGAAAACAAGCACATGCTAGTCATAAAGCTAAGAATATAGTATCCACCACTAGATGCTTAGGACTACTTCATATGGACCTCTTCGGTCCATCCGCGGTGCGGAGCTACGGTGGCAATCGCTACACGTTAGTTATAGTAGATGACTATTCACGATACACGTGGACTAGGTTCCTAAGCGATAAAACCGAAGCCTTTGAAAAATTTGAGACCTTTAGTAAAATGATACAAAATAAGCTAGGATGCACTATAGTTTCAATTAGGACGGACCATGGTAGGGAATTTGATAACGAAGTACAATTCGGAAAATATTGTGACTTAAATGGAATATCTCACAACTTTTCTGCTCCACGAACACCTCAATCAAATGGAGTAGTAGAAAGGAAAAATAGGACTTTACAAGAAATTAGTAGAACTATGTTAAACGAACAATCTATCCCACAAAAATTTGGTGTCATGCTGTAGATACTTCAACATACATACTTAATAGGGTGTCCATTAGACGAATACTAGGAAAAACTCCTTATGAGTTACTAAGAGGTAGAAAACCAAACATAGGCTACTTTAAAGTATTCGGAAGTAAATGTTTCATTCTCAACACAAAGGATTATCTTACTAAGTTCGACCCTAAGTCATATGAAGGAATTTTTCTAGGATACTCACAAAATAGTAAAGCATATATAGTCCTAAATAAACACACTATGAAAGTAGAAGAATCATTAAATGTAACCTTCGATGAAACTCCTCCACCACCTAAGACATTACCCTTAGAAGATGATGATGTCATAAAGGAAGAAGCAATTGAGGTTAGTAAATCAAAGCCCTATGGAAATGATATTGAAGAAGAAAATCTAGAAGAAAACGAAGTTGTAAACATTAAGGAATCTAAGTCACACCCATTAGACAACATCATAGGTCACCTAAACCAAAGAACACTTAGATCACAAACACTTACATCATAGGTCACCTAAACCAAACGAAGTTTTATATAAATACTGTTGACATAAATAATGTATAAAAAAGTTATTTATATTTTTCGATATCTCTACGTTTTGACGATCACAAAATGTAAAATCATTAAACGTAAGATTACTACGCAAACAAGTATCAAGCTAGTTTATATCATTATATCCAACTTAATCACTTAAGGTATGAATAAACAAGTGCTTAATACATCTCATGATCAAAGGGATATTTAATTAATAATTACAAAGTTTATTTAATTATATAAAGATATTATATATTTTTGAAAAACACTTTTGGTAATAAAGAAAAATGTTTAATCATACTAAATATATGAATTCAAATTTTTAACCAAAATCAGTTAGTTTTTCACCAAATAAACTTTCCCCACTAAAAAACAAAGTTTCTGGCCGTTACAGCTGGGCGGCCCCCTTAATTTTAAGGGGGTCGGCCACGAATTAAGGGGACCGGCCACGCTCCCCTGTCAGAAACTGTCAGAATTTTCTCCTATAAATACCACCTTAAATCTGGTATTTTTCCTCACCTTTTGCACGAAAATTTTCAGATCTAAATCTCTCCAAACATCTTCCAAAACCCTTTGATCATTAGATTATTAATCCTTGTTTCAAGTGATTCAATCCCTCATCATCCATCCTCATCCAAAGTGCAAGAGAAGAATACTCCTTCAACCTCAAGTTTAAGAAGTATTGTATATTGGTTGTGTATATTGTGTATAGCATTTGTGTAGTTGTGTTGTGTTCATTATAAGTAGTTCTAGGAGTGCTCGTTGTGAATAGAAGTTGGGTAGTGAAGAAGATTAAGTAGTGAAGTAGTGAAGTGGTGTATAGTAGTGAAGAATTTGAGTTGTGAAGAAGTAGTGATAAGTCGTGGTGTGTTGTGAGATTGGTTCTTGCTAGGATTAGGACCCGACATTTAGCTTTATGTCGTTAAGCCGGTGTAAGCAAAAGTTGTGTAAGGTTTTCTCCGCCATAAGGGAGCTTGTTGACATAGTGAAGAAAACTCCCAAGTTAGGTGCTCGGGGAGTGGAGTAGGACGAAGAGGAGATTCGTAGCCGAACCACTATAAATCCTTTTGTCTCGCGGTGCTACCTTTCTATCTCTATCTTTTTATTTACTTACTTACGTACTTGTCATTATATATTCTTGTAGATATACTTGTTTATAATTGTNTAGTGATAAGTCGTGGTGTGTTGTGAGATTGGTTCTTGCTAGGATTAGGACCCGACATTTAGCTTTATGTCGTTAAGCCGGTGTAAGCAAAAGTTGTGTAAGGTTTTCTCCGCCATAAGGGAGCTTGTTGACATAGTGAAGAAAACTCCCAAGTTAGGTGCTCGGGGAGTGGAGTAGGACGAAGAGGAGATTTGTAGCCGAACCACTATAAATCCTTTGTCTCACGGTGCCATCTTTCCATCTCTATCTCTTTACTTATTTACTTACTTGCATACTTGTCATATTATATACTTGTTGATATTGTAGTTTATAATTGTGCAAGTCTTTTGGTGAAATATAAAGTTCGAATTGGTGTTTTCATAAACAAAGTTTTTGTAAATTAAAAAGACGTAAAACTATTCAACCCCCATTCTAGTTTTCCACAAATGCATTAGTAAAATCATTGCTAATCGCATTAAAGAGGGCCTTGGATATTTGGTTAGTATTAATCAATCTGCGTTTGTTCCTGGGCGTCGTATTTCTGATAATATCTTGCTTACCCAAGAGCTTATGCAGAATTATCATAGAAGGAGAGGTCCTCCTAGATGTGCTTTTAAGGTGGATATTCAAAAGGCGTATGATACGGTTAATTGGGATTTTCTTAAGTCCATTCTGGTTGGTTTTGGTTTCCATCATAAAATGGTCGAATGGATTATGGTTTGTGTCTCATCTAACTCATATTCTATATGTGTTAATGGGGATCTTCACGGCTGGTTCAAAGGTAAGCGAGGCCTTCGGCAAGGTGACCCGTTATCTCCCTACCTGTTTACGTTGGCCATGGAGGTTTTAACCCTTATCTTGCAGAAAAAGGTTTCTAATTCGGTGGATTTTCAATTTCATCATTTATGTGAGCAGCAGAGAATTATTAACCTATGTTTTGTACATGATCTTTTCTTGTTTTCTAGAGGCCATTCTAATTCGGTTAATGTTATTATGCAAGCCTTGGAGGACTTCAAGAATGTTTCGGGTCTTGTCCCGGGTATCCCCAAAAGTACAGCCTTCTTTTGTAATGTTCTGAATGCTTTGAAAGCTACTATTCTTCAGTCTATGCCATTTGCAGAAGGTTCTCTCTCGGTTAGGTACCTTGGCGTCCCTCTTATTTCATCGCGATTGCTCTATAGGGATTGTATGGTTCTTGTGGAAAAACTGGAGAGTCGTGTGAATGATTGGCGTAACAAGTTTTTATCTATTGCGGGTAGGCTCCAGTTGGTCAGATCTGTGTTGTCCTCGATGCATCTATATTGCGCTTCTGTTTTTATTCTTCCTACTCGTATCATTCATGATTTGGAGCAACTCATGAGGGGTTTCTTATGGTGTCAAGGTGAAATGAAAAGGGGTAAGGCCAAAGTTGCTTGGGAATCTGTTTGTAAGCCTCAGCAAGAAGGTGGTCTTGGTATTCGTCGATTGGTTGACTTTATTGCCCTTATGACGACGCATATTTGGAGTATTTTGACCCACAAAGAGTCTTTATGGGTTAAATGGATTCATTCATATAAACTTCGTGGTAGAAGTTTTTGGGATGTTCCTTGCTTGGGTGATGCTAGTTGGGGTTGGCGTAAGCTTCTTGCGATTAGACCCAAGGTACGTCCTTTCATATGGCATAAGATCAATAATGGTAAGACTACATCAGTTTGGTTTGATATGTGGTGTGATTTAAGCCCTATTCATGATATGCTCAATGCGAGAGACATTGTTCGGGCTGGTTTAAGCTTATCAGACTCGGTTTATGATGTGATTGAGAATGGTACTTGCAGATGGCCTGCTTATTGGTTGTCTAGACTCCCGAATTTATTTAGTATCCCGGTACCTAATCTACTTGATGATACTGATGACGGGTTATTATGGCGTGACTTGGATGGAAATTTTAGACTTTTTTCGGTTGCTTGTGCTTGGGATTCTCTTTGTACAAGGGCTGATAAGGTTGTGTGGTTTCATATTCCGTGGTTTTCTCATTGCATTCCACGGCATGCTATACATTTGTGGCTTGTTCTTAGACAGAAGTTGAAGACGCACGATAGGTTGCGGGAATCGGATGTTGGTCCTAATATTATTTGAACCTTCTTAGATGCCAACTTTGTGACACGGTGCCGGACTCTCACCCTCACTTGTTTTTTGAGTGCCAATTTTCTTTGTAGGTTTGGTTGCAGGTTCGGGGCTTATCTGGTATGGATGATGTCCCGCCTTCATTGGATGATGTGCTTGCGTTCCTTATTCCTATATCTAAGGGGCGGTCGGTTACTAGCATAATCTCGCGGTTATTACTTGTTGCTTCTACTTATTACATATGGATGGAACACAATTCAAGACTTTTCAAGTAGAAGAAGTCTACCATTGCGGAAGTAGTCCAAGTAATTGTCTCTACTGTCCGGTTGAAGTTGGTTACATTCAAGTTCAAGAAGCTAACCCTTCGGTCTCGTCTACTATTGGATTCATGGAAGATTCCAAGTGCTTGTCTTATACACGAGGGAAGTGCCAGGTAGGGTTGTACTCTTTTTCCCTACTCCAAGGTTGTTCCCTCTGGGTTTTTCTTGGAAAGGGTTTTTAAGGAGGCAAACTTCCTGGGTCGTCTTGCTTCCTTCATGCTTCTGGTTGGATGCGGGATGTTCGCTTGCTTCAAGATTTTTTTCTTGTTTCTTATTCCTAGCTAGGTGACTTGTTATATAGCTAGGTTTGTTGTGTTTATGGCATGTCATAAGCACTACTATATCAAGCTTTTGCTTGAGGTTAATGTGGTACTTCAGCCACATTCCATTTGTACCTAACATTATTCTTTGGTTATATATTTACCGGGGTAATACCCTTTACCCAAAAAAACATAAAAATTATATGAAAAATGCATGATGAATGAAATGCATGTTGGACTATGTTGACTTATCTCCTTCTTTTTGTCGAAACACAAAAGTCTGTCGAAGAATGAGAATAAAGAAAAATGCGTGCATGCTTCCCCTAGATTGTAACTCCCCCTTGATCAATACTCCCCATTGCTAAGGTCCCAACGTATATGACACAAGAAATAAGAAAGCTACAAAAACAAAGGTTAGTGCATTATTAGCTCCCCCTTGATCAATACTCCCCGTTGCTAGGGTACCAACGTATATGATGCAAGGATGAAGAATCCTACAAAATAAAGGTTAGTGTAAGACAATAATTTTCCTATAATGAGTATATGATATATAACAACGCGTGTGTATGATACATTTTATAAATGCTTGACGGAAGCTCCCCCTTGTTTTAGGGCGTCAATATGAACCTACAAAGCAAAAATTAGTATAGTAGAAGTTTTGTCTTTAGACAAACGTGTCCTCTACAACAATGTGTATAGAAGATGCAATATGAGTGCTTGATGGTATTCCTCCTACGTCAAGAAGCACCTATAATGAAAGAAGGAAAATATTCGATGCAAACATCATCCTTAGATGAGTATGCTATATACGATCGAGCGTATATAATGGTGAAACTACAATGAAAGAGTTAGTGCAATATATTTCATCTCAAAGAAAAATAAGATGTATACATATAAATGATATAAGCGACTCAAAGTAGAGAACCATGAAATCAAAGATCTCATGAGGTGTACTCTTCGAAAAAGAAATACAATCATAAGAAAAACGTGAATATAATATGATAGAAACCTACAAAACAAAGCCTAGAAGGAAGACATGAGGTTGAAATGCTTAAAGAGGATGGTGCTAATGTAGGTGTTGGTTTACTAGTGAAAGAAACGGTGGTGGTTATAATGAACGCAATGAATTTGGTGATGAATTAGTGAAAGTGATGATGGAAGGTGGTGGTGATAACGTAGACAACTATTAAAGAATTAGACACTCGTATGTATAGAAAATGCTATAACGAATATAAAGATTGAACATATGGACTTATGAAATCTAAAATTCACAACTTGAGGGATAAAGGAATACAACTTTCGTAATGTTAAGAGAAAAAGAAAATGTGAATGGACATTGATATTCAATGACGGCTACGGGTTATGATTTGATCGATTATTATTGATGCTAATAAGAATGAAATATGTTTAAAAGAAATGATCTATACCAAATGACAACGGATGAAAGAGTACTAACATGGTTTTGACCTACATGTCCTTTAACGACATTATCATCTACCAAAGACGATGTATCATGCCATAATATATGCTTGAATGGATTTAGGAGGAAGTGAAGACAATGACGACTTAGGAATACAAATTCCATATGCAACAATTTTAAATACTAGATACCTATATGAGGATGAAAATGACATCATAAGATGTGAGAGTGTTGATTAGACCAACGTGTTGAGAATAAGAGTTTTGATTAAAATATTGTTTGCACTTACAATAACATGCAGGATATGTGTCGAGGTAGAAAAGAATAAGATCCTATGATGGTGTTCTAGACAATGAAGTTGTGAGATTCAGGTCAATAAGAAGATCTTAGACTCGTTAGATGTGAGAGGTGAAGAACTTTGTAAAACACATTATGTGTTTTTCACTTGATGAGATATTGGTACAAACTAGTGATGTTTGGTTAAAAAAAAAAAAAGCTTGAAGCACTTGTGGTTTTGTGAACCGATTTTAACTAAATGGTGTATACCTATGTGTTGGTATTTTAGGGTGTAAGAAACATGGGTAGAAATTTTTTAAATACATTATAACAAAATACAAATATGTGAATGAATTTCTCTCCGCCTTATCGGTGGACATCCATCATATTGTATAATGCATCGTATAAAGAATGATGATAAGGTGTTTTAGAGGTTGAAGGTTAATGAAAGCGATGAGCTTAGTAATGTCTTTGCGGTTGTTGATTAGCATACAAAGAACTTCATTCTTGAAGTCATGTAGCTCTTCTCTATCAAAGCGAGATGATCGCATGACGAGGCATGTGGTTTTCTCATAGGAGGTGGAAAGGATTAGAGTATTATTATAGCTAAATAGTGATGAGGGTCATTTATGGAAAGCGGAAGCAATAATTAGATTTGGAAATAGGTCGGTTAAAGGATACAAAAATGCAATACCAAACATCTAAAACTTAATCCTATATATTTAGTACTTATGTGCAAGTGCAAGAATCCCGTAAGACATATCACTAATCCACGAATAGTAATTATGAGATTTAAAATTTTACATTATAAGCATATAAAAGTTAAAACGAAATGAGGTAACAAATGATTTGTTATCAACCTACAAACGGAGATGTCAACATGATAGAGATCAAGAAATAACATCTTATATAAGCAAAATCAACACATTCCAATACTAGACAAGAAATCATCACAAAAAAAGATAGCATCAAGACAAGTAATCATGTTATGCAAGAGCATAACATTATTTGAAACACTTAATTGCGAAATGGTTTTGTCGTTAGACTTAGACACTTAAGCATACTTGACCATACATTAACACAATGATTTATTTTGTAGAATAAAAAGACTTATAAATGTTTATCATACCAAGAGTACTTTGGTAAACTATAAGTGCACAAGTAGCAAACAAGTAGTGTGACAAAGTCACAAAAGAAACAAGACGTAAAAAAATCATGCAAACCATGTTTAAATTATAACATTTTGGAGCATGTATTATTTAGACCATCCTACAAAAAGGTTTAATGAATGCTAACAAAATACAAGAGTTTTCAAACATAAATAAATCATGTCAAACACATCATGTATCAAAATGACATATCATGAGTTAACAAGTAACACGTTAATCTGCGAAACATCATGTAAAGAAATAATGAAAATATCATACAAATCATGTTCACATTAAGTAACACGAAACATATAAGCATACAAGCATCATAAAGATAAAACTTTAACAAGGTTTACATATTTGACTATCAATAAAATAGTTATCAAACACTAAGACAATTAATCGTATCAAACAAGAACATGTAATCAACGCATGTATACTTGATGCAAGTGGTTTTAATAACCTTAAAGAAAAGTTATATCTACTACTTGTTAGACTAATATTCCTAAAGTGAGGTAAGATATCTTATTTTAATACTTACTTTAGACAAGTATATAAAAGATAATAGTTCACCAATACTTGGCTTAATAGGAATCAACTAAATTCATTATAACTAAGGTGACGAAGATGTCGTGTTATACATAAGAATATAACAAGGATGTGTCAACGTTTAGGAAGAAAGGAATATATTTCAATCTTGTGTTTGGGATCTAAAGATGTTTGAATTACTCATATTAATACATGGTCTAATGAATGACATCTTTTATGTTGAGCTGAAGCATGTGTTATAAATGTGATTTGATCATCTAAGACCAAGAAATTTGTTTGTGTATGATAATGGAGTATGTTAAATTAGGGATGTTCCCAAGAAAGCTCTTTGGATTTTTATATAACAAGAATCTAAATAAAGTTACCAACTTCAATAGATCTTGTGTATACTCTAGATATGTGTAATGTTAACATTTTATGTGCACAAGGTTTACGCTAGATTTTGAGCAAGGTTAGGTTATGATGTACGCTTGAAAGGAAATAGATACAAATAGTATCTTTCAACAAATGAGATTATCCCATAGGATAAAGTTATCATGCTTATGAAAACAAGTATGACGAGATGAATTGGATATGCTAGTTTATAGAACTTGTAGATGATTGTTCAAGATCAATTATCCAATGAAGTGTAATGAAATCTCTTTGTAACACAACCGTTCATGTCGCAATGAGAGAATGATACATAGGATATACATTATCCTTTTATCAAGATGAAAATTAAACGCATGATTTCTTAGACATAATGTTTTTCGAAACATCATGTTTTCCTAAATGAAGATATGAAGCCAAAGTGTTTGAATCGGATAGTCCTATCTAAATAACCTTGGTCTCGAGAATTAAATTTACTAGATGATGACAAGAGAAATTTACTCGAGGTTCTTATGTTACTCTTCAAGACTCATTGTTGCTCGGGATGTATCAGGTTGGCTTTGAGATTGCATTTTAACATATGTTGTTAAAATGTTGATTTAAGGTTTAACAAAACTTATGCAGAAGTTTGACGACAAAGTATTACTAATACTTTGATAACTTGTGAAGGTGGTAATACTTAAACCTAGTGTAAATGAATGTGATCTTCATGCTCATTTGATGATGAAGGTTCTTATAGGTGGTAAAGTATGGTTGAGTTTGTTTAACGAGTGTTTGGAGAAAGGGATTTTTGAGCAATGCACTCAATGGATTCAAACGATGGTAAGGATGGTAGATTGGTTGATCTAGGTGGAAGGCTTTCTAATATGTTTAAATAAGAACGTGGTGATGTAGGGATTTTTGCTATTAAAGTACTTAGGCTTTATGGATGTTGAAAACAACAAGGATGAAGACTAATTCTTGTTATCCATTGGTTGGTATAATTAGTGGGCGAAGTGTTTGAAGTTTTGGTCATATTTGTAAAGTTTAGGGGCTGAGATATATCACATAGGTGAATGTGATGGGATGATGGTGAAAGGCACAAGTGAACTTAAGTGCTAAATGTTCAAGGATGAAAACCTATTGACATTTGTTTTATTCCTATTGATTGGGAGAGTGTTTCGGATAAGTGTTTTAACATATGATGTCAAAATACTTTGATTTTTCGAATATGACTTTTAATGACTACAATTGTAAGTCAATCTTACTTTAATATTTTGGATAAAATACTTAAGTTTTCAATCCTTCTTTTGTTGAGATTGGATAGAACTAAAGGATAGCAAGACTTGATAATACATCTATAACCTAAGTGTAAGTTATGACTTGATGTAAATCTTAATCGTGTTGATGGATGATATGTTAACCAAGAAAGGAAACATATGTGGATATACAACAATATCTGTAGTTACAAGTTGGACTTGTGAACTATGATATTGGACAGTGATTCAGGATTAGTTAGAAAGTTACAAATTAAGTTAATAAATGAGTTAAGGACAAAAGAATGTAGTATCCGTGGGTAATGATCACAAATCATTTGTGTTTAGGGACCTACGGATGTCAAGGAACCAAATAAAGGATTCCTTCCTTTATGTGAAAAGGTTCCTTGGGTTGTTATAGAGAGTTTTGAAATTTTGGCGGGAATGGTGATCCTATTGGTTGAACTAGATTACGATAGTCCTAATATTAGTGATAAATACTAAGAAGTATGTTGGTAACAATTATGAATCCTAAGAATTGCTAGAAAAATTCAAAAAAATAAAAGATCAAAATCTGCTGCACATTCGGCGGAACCAACCGATAACATGGCCGGAACCAAATTTTTAGTTCCGCCATTTCCGTGGCTCAATTTTGGCGGCACCAAAATCTTTAACGGCCGGAACCAATTATGTGGTTTCGCCGTTCCGCCGAGCACCAGAAACTAGACAGTGGACTTTTTCGAGGCAGCAAACGATTTTCGATTTTCCTAATTTTGCCTAAAACTAAAGTAACTTTACATATGTGATTAGGAAATACCAAAAATGCAAGTAGAAACATTCTTACCGATAGACTTTGACCAGGGGCTAGCGAATTTCACTATACTTAGTGAAATTATCATAAACTTGAAAATTTGACAACATCCCAAATGTTGTCTACCTGCATATCCGTTAGTACAAGACAATGTCCAAAGATAACAAAAGATCCTAGAAGTACATATACCCATGAAACACATTGTTTTACTACCAAATTATTCAAATTTCACGTTGTCCCAAACACTCCTTAACAATGGATATTTATCGACTCCTGAAACCCGTTCAAATATCCTAATTATACTTGGAACAAATGCCCCTAATTAGATGTGATAGATTAAAACCAAAAACACATATTCTAACACATGTTAGCATATAGATCAAGTCGAGGATTATGAGCTTACCATTAATGGAAATTAAGTCAAACATGGAGAGTTGATGACAACAAAAGTGTTATCGTCAACACATGATACGGTTAGTTTACATGATCAAATAAAGATGAGTTTCTATCTTATAGCACGACACATTCATTAAACATCATTGTAGAATCATATATATCAAACACCTTTTTTACAAGAATACTACATGTTTAAAAATGTAGTGACACATTTAGACACTTGACCATATTTCAAGATACATAATTAGTATTACATAATTCTCATTCCTAAGTGAATTATGCAAAATAATCACATAGCATATGCAAAGAAGAATAAGCAATACAAAGATAAATTTTCAACTTGGTACACAAAATATAGCAAATATCCTATTGTGTATAAATATGAAATAGACAAACAAGCAAATGAATATCAGGGAAAGATTGCACTAATAAATCAAAAATAAACAAATGCAATCACAACTTTCAATAAGCAAACAACATATACGCATACAACTAAAACAAGTAATCATTTAGCATATCATACAAAGAAATATACTTTTCGTCATTTTGCGTTTAAATATAACGATGTATGCCAAGTTTGATTAGTTTCCTATATATATATATATATATATATATATATATATATATATATATATATATATATATATATATATATATATATATATATATATATATATATATATATATATATATATATATATATATATCACGAAATTCTTTAGATTCAAAAATTATATTAATGTTCAAAGGATCCTTACTTAAATTGCCTAACTCAAAAGTTTGAGTTCCTTCGTCAAAATGAAACTTAATATTTTGGACACACTATAGTATTTGGTTTATTCTTTTGACTTGAGATTAGATTTTTGCCATAACATTATTTTTAAAAGAAAGTAGACTTAATTACCTTTAAAATGATAGGTGGCGCGACTCCTACGAACTTACGGTTAATTTGTTATGAATTTTTGAAGTTGGACAAAAACTGTTTACTGTACCGACGGATTTCAAGGAACCAAATAAAGGGTTCCGCCCTTTATATCGTTTGGTTCCGTGGCATCTGTGACAGATTCACTAAAACTCGTATTTTGACATATAGAAAACATGCAGGATTTACTAGATTTGATAACAAACATATAATACACTTATTTTACTTCATTTCTACTGATGTAACTTATATAATCATTTACGAAGGTGATTATTCAATTAAAATTTTAGTTATCCAAACGCTCTTTTTAAAAACGTATTTTTCGTAAATTAGCTCTAAGCACATAATAAACACTTACAAATTCTTTTAAGAAATCTACTCTTTTATCTTTCAAGGAAACCTACAAGCTTGTATACAAAGTAATATTTAACCACAAAATTTCTAAGTATACTTAGCGAAACATTTTTCATATTATATTCCGCTTCAATGGTAATTTGATACATGGATCGTGCTCCATTTTAAAAACCATTTGTTTTGAAAATAAGAGCTATGAAGCTCTGATACCAATTGTGAAAACGTAGAGGGGGGTGAATATGTTACCGTTTAAAATCTTTTATTACTTGTTGTATCAGATATAGTATAAACCATTGTGGTTGCTAATCTCGATGCGAGGATGCATTTAACGCATTACGGCATGTAAGGTCAACCCCTTTATATCACATAAGATCTTGCAAGAATAATGGTTTATAATAAATCAAGTTTTGCCATTATTAATCCGGTTTATTTTTCTTTTCTAAAAACATCCGTATGACAAATTTCCACTCAACCTTGTTGTAATATGAAAAATACCAATTATAGTCTTATGACTAATATAGGGCATATGGCATAGTAAGTTGTCACACAAGCATAAACATCAAACCACAACACAAACAATAATATAGTGCAAGTGTAAAAGTAAAGAGAGTGCAAACACAACACGAGGATTTATAGTGGTTCGGTCACGGATCTCCTCTCCGCCCTACTCCACTCCCCGAGTACCCAACTCGAGAGTTTCTTCACTAGATCAACAAGCTCCTTTAACTGGCGGAGAAAACCTTACACGTCGCTTACACCTATTTCCGACACTAAGCTAGATGTCGAGTTCTTTTACAAAGGTACAACCACTCCTAACGTCGCCTATACAATATTTTTGACACTAAGCTAGATGTCGAGTTCTTTTACAAGGGTACAACCACTCCCGCTATGTTTTGTGGCCCAACATAAAAACCTTGTGTTTTATGGCACAAACACATAAACCATCTAATCTAGTTTGGTGAATATATTGTGATGATACAATGATGATCCGTGACATAAAAGTCTAATCGATATGAATGACTAATCTAAATAAACTTCTTAAATAAGAAGCCTTCAATGGATGAAGATCAAAAGTTCCTGAGCTTGTTGTGATAGATCTTCACATATGTATGCTTGTGGTGGATGATGACTCAAGATCCTTGATCTTTCTTCACAGGATCATTTCGGGAGTATGCTTACAACATAATGAAAGTTAGAAGCATTATGATCATGATAATGAGGGTGATTAATGTATGTTGCTACTGATCTAGATGTATGATAACATAGTGGAGAGAATGTGTGTTTAAAGGTTAAGCAAATGGGTGGACAATGGATTGCTATTTATAGCCAAAAAGTTCAGCAACCCAAGGAACCAAATATTTGGTTCCGCGGGGTTCTGCCCTTGTAACCATTTGGTTCCGCGGGTGTCTGACAGAAAACTCTAAAAATCTTTGTCAAGTCTAATCAATCTCTTACAAAATCTTTTCCTAAAATGTGTAAGAAATCTTTCCAAGGTCAACTACAAGATTTAGTGATGCAAGGCATGATGTAAATATATATTTCTATTTTTAGATTAAGATATATATGAAAATAAACTTGTAAATGTATATATCACCTAAGTAATGTTGTTTTAGTAAGTTAATGAGTTACTAAAAATGTTTGATTCCTAATGTCATCACATTTTAATCATTTGTAAAACTTACTAATATTACTTTAACACCTAAAGTGACACTTATTCTATTTCACACCTAAAGTGCACTTTGACACCTAAAATACTTAAAGAC
>LBNU01004951.1:6789-25020 GCA_014162995.1 Artemisia annua
TTTAGCCTAACGAACACTATTCCCTGCGAGAGAACGATCAATCCCCCGGTACTTGCCACTACACTATACTACATCGGTCAGGTACACTGCCTGGTGGGGATTGAAAGCTTCTCGAGATCCCTCGAGAGGTAAAACATAGTGCGTGTTGCAATCCACGCACATCAAATGTCAAGCCAAAGAAAAACTTGCACATAAGATAGTAGCAAAAGAAAGTATAGTAGACAAATATTTAGTTGAAATGCGTACAAGTGCTACTAGTTCAAATCTTTTGTGTGAAGGTAATGATGCCGAAAACAACATGAGTCATGACAAGAGTGAACAAGAAGATTGTATAGAGATGACGACCAAGAAAGAACTAAGTGACGATGACGATTCTAGTTCCGAAAGTGAAGACGAAGAATATGCAAAGGTTGTTAAAGAATTCAAAAGACTTATTAAAAAGCGACATATAGCACAAGATAAAAGGAGAACAACCCGAAGGAAAAGATTTGATGATGAAGACAAAAAGGCTAAACAAGAATGTTTCGTCGCTCAAGCATCAAATGAAATATGCCTAGGAATTAATTTGGAGCCCGATGAATGGGTAAAGGATAGCGGATGCTCAAGACACATGATGGGGCATCGCAAGTTGTTTTCCACATACAAAGCATACAATGGGGGTAACGTCATTTTTGGTAGTGATCGTCGTGAAAAAATCATAAGCAAAGGTACGATCTCTCAAGACTCCCTAACTATTGAAAATGTTGAACATGTAGATAACTTAACATATAATTTTCTTACTATAGGTCAAATATGTGACAATAAGTGTAGGGTTACTTTTACCGATAAGAATAGTGTAATTATCAAGGATGATAAGGTTATAGGTAGAGGAATTAGGAAAGGAGGCTCCATAGCCTTATCATCCTTGATAATTACATTATGAAACTAGGAGATAAATCGGAAGATAGGATATGCCGAGCGACTTTAGATGAAAACTCCACTTTGTGGCATAGGATATTAGGTCATGCAAACATGCAACAAATACAATCGTTAGTATCTAAGGATCTTGTTAGAAACTTGCCTAGTCTAAGATATAATCAATATTTCTGTGACGCTTGTAAAATAGGAAAACAAGCACATGCTAGTCACAAAGCTAAAAATATAGTATCCACTACTAGATGCTTAGAACTACTTCACATGGACCTCTTCGGTCCATCCGCGGTGCGGAGCTACGGTGGCAACCGCTACACCTTAGTTATAGTAGATGACTATTCACGATACACGTGGACTAGGTTCCTAAGTGATAAAACCGAAGCCTTTGGAAAATTTGAGACATTTAGTAAAATGATACAAAATAAGCTAGGATGCTCCATAGTTTCAATTAGGATGGATCATGGTAGGGAATTTGACAACGAAGTACAATTCGGAAAATATTGTGATTTAAATGGAATATCTCATAACTTTTCCGTTCCACGTACTCCTCAATCAAATGGGGTAGTAGAAAGGAAAAATAGGTCTTTACAAGAAATGAGTAGAACTATGTTAAATGAGCAATCTATTCCACAAAAATTTTGGTGTCATGCAGTAGATACTTCGACATATATACTTAATAGGGTGTCTATTAGACGAATTTTAGGAAAAACTCTATATGAGTTATTAAGAGGTAGAAAACCAAATATAGGCTACTTTAGGGTATTCGGAAGTAAATGTTTTATTCTTAATACAAAGGATTATCTCACTAAGTTCGACCCTAAGTCATACGAAGGAATCTTTCTAGGATATTCACAAAATAATAAAGCATACATAATCTTAAATAAACACACTATGAAAGTAGAAGAATCCTTAAATGTAACCTTTGATGAAACTCCTCCACCACCTAAAACCTTGCCCTTAGAAGATGATGACGTGATTGAGGAAGAAGCTATTGAGGTTAGTAAAAATAAGCCTTTAGGAAATGATAACGAAATAGAAACATTAGAAGAAAATGAGGTTGTAAATATTAAGGAATCTAAGTCACACCCATTAGACAACATTATAGGCAACCTAAATCAAAGAACACTTAGATCACAATCTCAAGATAAAAATAACTTCTTTTGTTTTGTGTCAACAATAGAACCTAAGAATATAAATGAAGCCTTAAAGGATGAAAGTTGGATTATGGCTATGCAAGCAGAATTAAATCAATTTAAAACAAATGATGTTTGGGAACTAGTTTCAAATCCTAGGAATGTTACCATAATCGGAACCAAATGGGTATTTAGAAATATGTTAGACGAAAATGGAATAGTAACTAGGAATAAAGCTAGGTTAGTCGCCCAAGGTTATAATCAACAAGAAGGAATTGATTATGACAAAACCTATGCCCCTGTAGCGAGATTAGAATCCATTAGAATACTCTTAGCCTATGCTTGCGCCCTAGACTTTAAGTTATACCAAATGGATGTGAAGAGTGCATTCCTTAACGGTTTTATCAATGAGGAGGTATATGTGGCACAACCTCCAGGATTTATTGACTTCGCAAAACCTGATTATGTGTACAAACTAAAGAAAGCTTTATATGGTCTTAAGCAAGCTCCAAAGGCTTGGTATGATAGACTAAAAGCATTCTTAGTTAAACATAATTATTCCATGGGAATGGTAGATAACACTCTCTTCACTAAAAGAAGTGACCCAAATATCATCATTGTTCAAATATATGTCGATGACATTTATTTGGATCGACTTGTCAAGAAATGTGTGATGAATTTACCAAAATCATGCATGATGAGTTTGAGATGAGTATGATGGGTGAACTAAACTTCTTCCTAGGATTACAAATAAAACAATTAGAAGATGGAATATTCTTTAACCAATCTAAGTACATTAAGGAAATGCTTAAGAAATTTGGCCTAGAAGACTCTAAACCACTTAAGACACCCATGTCTACGGAAGTCAAACTCACAAGAGATAAAGAAGGTGAGTCCATAGATAATGTTAAGTATAGAGGAATGATAGGTAGTTTACTATACTTAACGGCAAGTAGACCCGATATTATGTTTAGTGTTTGCCTTTGTGCCCGCTTTCAAGAGTGTTGGGAATTCTAGAAACTACTGCTGAGGAATGCTGCTGAAAGGATCCTGCGGATAGATTTGCTGGTTTCTACTGACAAGTGTTCCTGCGGATGAGAAGATTCTGCAGATATAGTTAATCCGTAGAATGTACACTTAGTTTATTCTAGGACAAGATATGCAGAATATCTTTTATTGTTTTACTGTTATTTGATTCTTGTAAGAAGGGTTAGGGTTTCTTGTAGTATAAAAGGAATCCTTGCTAGTGCATTATGTACGTTTTGAGAATAACATTATAAGTTGATAATAAACGATCCATAGAGGATCAAAGCATTGTTAGTATTTGTGTTGTGCTTGTACTTATAATTCCGCTAAACAATACAAGTAGTAGAGATTCTCTTTTAGAGTGTTTGTGATTACACAGATATTGCTAACGATCAAAAGGCTCAAAGATCTATCAAGGTCTTAGTTTCAACAAGTGGTATCAGAGCCTTGGGGGAGTCTCTTTGATATTTACACAACTTTCTTTTTCCAACTCTTACAATCAACACCATGCCAAGATCATCAGATGATTCAGAAGTCACTCAACCAATCAATGCTACAACACTACATCAACTCAACCTCACCAACAGCAATGAAAAATTTCCCTATCTCAAGAAGGAGGATTATGACTTGTCGGCCATGAAGATGCAGAATTGGATCACTAATATTCATTTCAATATGTGGCATGTAGTTCTTAATGGTAACAAGTTAAGGAAGACCACCAGAGATGCTGATGGTCATCTGACCTTTGTGGCTCCTACATCTGCTGAAGAAGTTTTATCAGTTCAAAGAGAGAACAAGGCTCGAACTATTCTCCTTCAAGCTATCCCAGATGAACATATAGGTGATTTCCACTACATGGAATATCCAAAGGACATCTGGATGGCTATTAAAACAAGGTTTGGTGGCAATGAGGAATCTAAGAGGATGAAGAGATCCATGCTCAAACAACAGTTTCAAGAGTTCCAGATATCAGAGGAAGAGGGAATCCACAAGGGGTATGACAGATTTCAGAGAATTCTGAGTCAGTTAAACCAGATGAAGGCAAAACCAGACAATGAAGACTGCAATGCCAAGTTTCTACGATCTTTACCTCCATCATGGTTGCAAGTCAGTATTGCCCTCAAAGCTAAAGGTGGGCTTGATAACCTCACCTTTGATGATCTCTACAACAAGCTCAAAAGTCTTGAGCCTGATGTTCGAACTCACACTCGTTTATCCACTCCCACTTACTCAGCTTTTGTGAGCACCACGTCCAATAAGTTGACTCCTGTTTCAAGCCCATCTTCATCAGCATCATCAACCTCCTACGTCACTTCTAGACAAACATCTCACTCCCAGTCTAGTAATGTGATGGAAGATATGCTTCAGTCTTTTGTTGCTGATTATGAAGATCAGCAGCATCTTACCTATGAGGAATTTGATCAGGTTGATCCATTGGATTTGGAGGAGATGAACCTGAAATGGCAGATGGCTATGCTCTCAGTGAATGTCAGGAGATTTGAGAAAAAGGCTGGGAGGATGTTTGGTTTCAAGGCAAGAGATCTAGCTAGATTTGATAGAAAGAAGGTCAAGTGCATAGCTAAATTGATGTGACTTATATTTTTTATAAATATACAAAAAGAATCTTCCTCCACCCTTAGACCTAGATTAGAGTAGCCTTTAGCCTAACGAACACTATTCCCTGCGAGAGAACGATCAATCCCCCAGTACTTGCCACTACACTATACTACATCGGTCAGGTACACTGCCTGGTGGGGATTGCAAGCTTCTCGAGATCCCTCGAGAGGTAAAACGTAGTGCGTGTTGCAATCCACGCGCATCAACTTAGCAACCATGTAATCAATTAGATAATTAACTAAGAGTTTAAACAAGTGTTGTCACAATAATGCACTAAAGATGAGTGCATACAAGGTAGGCTAAGGCGATTTGGGTGTACATTTGGGGTGGATTGTAAACAAATTCTTCCTTTAAGTAAAATGCTTAAAGTTAGAAATGAAACGATAGGCTCTGGAGGGTGTACTAGGGGTATCGTGTACCAAAAATAGGTACAACGCAAGGGTGTGGGAGAATTACTTGACCAATGTAGCCAAAGTAATTATAACAAAAACACAGGTGTAAAACAATGGGTTAATCCTAATGCCTCTTATCATGTAGTAGATCTAACTACACGAATGTAGTCTCACTTGTGGCCTCGGAATGGTCCTAACGCAAGTTCTAGAATCTAAGTGCTACCGGTACTCACATCACAGCATAAATGCTTTCCTACCAATTCTAGGGGCGAACCTCACATATTTGGGGTGGAAAATTTTTTAGTGGTATGGTTTTGTGCTAGTCATATAACTCCTATCCATGAGACGCTCATTAAGACCAAAGTTTCACTCCTAAATGTTGTAAAAAAATTTAAATTTGGCACTAAAATTGCCCTAACAGGTATTTCTCTCAGTTTTATTACACACCTACCATTAAACAAACAAAAATCAAGCATAATTGCATTCTCTAAGCTATCGTAATTTACCCCCCTCCTTACACTTAAGATGAACATTGTCCCCAATGTTCAAATAATAAGATGTAAAAGTAAATAAGGTAAAAGAATGAAATCAAATACTCCCCTGATTTGCCCGGTGGATAAAGTGGTAACATGGTTAGATCTTCTTCCAAGAGAATGTAGAAGCTCCAAGATTAAAGCATTGCCAGAAGCTTGATTCCACATACATCTCCTTGTCCAAAATAACCTGTTAAACCTGAGAAAACAAACACGAAAACCTGCATAACATCGGCGGGATAAATCTGTATAAGGATATAATGCTTGTGGAATGAATATTTTGAAGATTCCTGGAGTTTATAAGTTAGAGATTTAATAAAGCATTTTATAATTCCGGAAGAAAAACAAAACTTTCAAAAATTCCAGAAAACTGTACCTGACGCCGTCAGGTTGGAGCCTGACGCCGTCAGAAGTGATCTAACAGATTTTTCATGTTAAGTTTCCGGAAAATTTCTGGAAAAACTCAATTCTTAATTCTTGGAAATCCTGCAAAATATCATTATGACTCGATACAAGCATTTGACTCAAACAATTACTAATATGTATGTCAATTTAATATTGTTATGATTCATGTTCCACTCGTTCTAATAAACCGATTTAGATTTCCCTTACACTTATCTTTTGCAAAATACCTTTATATGTAGTTAAGACGAAGTTAAAAACAAAATAAAGCATTTTCACAATTTAATTTGAAGCATGAATCAATAATAATAAAAATAAAGCATGCATACGGAAGCAAATAAAATCAAACAAACAAATAAACAAAACAAACAAATAAAGCTTGGGTTGCCTCCCAAGAAGCGTTTTTCTTTATTAACGAGTCTTGTAGCTAGACTCAAAGTCACTCTACCCTATGTAAGTGAGCACGTCATCGAGGACGTCTTTAGGGTTGGGTTTGGTTTCAAATTTCCTATTAGTCCGCTCAGTACGATATATCTTTTCAAACTTCTCTCCATCCGGGTCATACAATGTCATCTTTATATGCCATGACCCGTCTCCATCTTTAGGTGGTTTATCCCAATCCCACTTATGATCATTGTCTTCACATGTCCACCTATTCATCCCTAGGTTAATTGGTAAAACTCCTAGGAAATTAGTCATCTTCCTAAAAACTAGAGGGTCCTCAAATGGGTCCAATTCGGTGTCCCTAGCCAAGAGTTGTTTTACCGTATATGTTCGGCTCACAAAGTCCTCTTCTAGGTAAAATGGACGTTGGGGTCCTATGAGGTCTCTATCGATCCATGGTCCATATCTAGATGGTCTCCTAACCAAATCTAACCAATGGGGTGTTGGTGCCTCATCAGTATCATAAGCATGCTTCTTAACATCGTAGACCGACCAAGTTTCACCTTCTCCTACCGCTATCTTGGATTCCTTACAATCAATCATGGCACTAGCGGTCGCTAAAAATCCTCTTCCTATCAACAAAGGGCATGTGGGGTCGCTAACCATATCAAGGACGTGGAAATCGGCTAAAATGGTTAGTTTTCCTATGTGAACTAATACGTCTTTGACTACTCCAACTGGGTAAGCAACACTTCCATCCGCTAAGCCTATTATTACCTCGGTTTCTTCAAGTCTCCCTAGTTTGAGAGAGGTGTAGAGAGGTAATGGTAGTAGGTTAAGGCTTGATCCAAGATAGGCTAATGTGTCATAAGCCTCCGAATTACCGATCTTGCAAGGTAGAACAAATAAGCCCGGATCATCTAATTTCTTAGGTAGTTTGTTTTGAACGAAGGCGGTTCCTTTGTCACCTAACTTGAGCTTCTTCTCATATTTTTCCAAGAAGGCATTATAGTAGGGAGCTCGTGCTAATACATCAATAACCGGACGTTCAAGGTGGAGCTCCTTGAATTCTTCGTCAAGGTTTTGAGTGGGAAGTGTTTCAACTATGTTGTTGACCAATTTAGTGTTGGATATCTTAACTTGTTGGTCTTTTTGAATGACTTGGTTTTGTTTGAAACACGTGCTCATGGAATTGACCGAATAGTATTGTGGACAAGAACTAGGAGACGAAACCGATGAAATGGCGTTATATATCTCGGTCACTGAGAACTTTCAACAAAGTGTCAATTTTGTTGGTCACCTCGCTTTGCTTTTGTTTGAAATCGGCTTCAAACTTTGCTAGATGAGCTTCTTGAGATGCCATAAAATTGGACATCAATCCTTCAAAATTATTGGTACTACCATAGTTGTTGGAAGGATTGTTATTGAAAGTACGGTTTGAGGATGAACCGCTTGATTGGAAACGATTAGGTGGGTTGGAAGAATTGTTTTGGGGCATGTTTTGGTTTTGCTTCCACCTAAGGTTTGGGTGATTTCTCCTGAGGGGTTGTATGAATCACCATAAGGGTTTGGCTCGGGTTTGAAAGTGTACCACTTGTCTCCCGCTCCGTCGGTACGCGAGGATGCGTAGTCTGCAAAAGCTTGTTCGGGGAGTTCCATGCAATCACGAGTGTCGTGGGGACCACTACATAATTCACAAGAAAAAGTGATTTTGTTCACTTGGCTTGAAGGTTTAGGAGCCTCGTAGGATTTCATGAGAAACTTGACTTGGTCTTCAAGTTCTATGATCCTACGGACGGAAGTGCTTGAATTATTCGAAGGCAAAGATATTGCATTGACCGTTTTATTCAAATCACGGTGGTCATTCCAACTTTCGTTGTCACAGAGAGCAAGATCTTCTAGGAGATCCCATGATTGTTCCGCACTTAGATCACGTAGCTTACCACCGGCTGCTTGGTCAATGGTTTGCCTTGTGGGGATATTGATATGGTCATAGAAGATTTGGACTTGGAGCCAAAGATCTATGCCATGGTGAGGGACTTTTTGTAATAAGTCCTTGAATCGAGTCCATACCTCGTAGAGGGTTTCGCCTTGACGTTGTTGGAACATCAAGATATCATTCCTAAGCTTAGTAGTCCTTCCCGGTGGGAAAAACTGAGCAAGGAAACGAGTTGTGAGATCATCCCAAGAGGTTATGGATCCTGCGGGTAGACGCTCTAGCCACTGACTAGCATGGTCTCGCAGAGAGAATTGAAAGAGACGCAGTCGGGTCGTCTCTCGAGTTTCAACATCAAGGTCTATGGAATCTACGATCTTAAGAAAGTCCTTGAGGTGTTGATTTGGATCTTCGGAACGAAGTCCATGGAAAGCGCATCCGCTTTGCACCAACCGGATGGTGTCGGATCGCAAGGGTGACACATTGGCTCCTTGAGTGAGCTCAATAGTGTTTCGATAGCCATGGTGGCAAGGACGGGAGTAGTCTCCTAAGGTACGGGCTCTAGGAGGTTGGTTTTGTTGTGGTGGTTGTTGTGGTGGTGGGTTGTTAGGATCAAGGATATTACCACCTTCCATGATGTCGGATGGTAATGCTTACGAACAAAGACACGAAGAAATAAGATAGACTAAAAAAATCCTAGAGAAATAAAATAAAAATCTCACTAGAAAGGAATCTAGGGAGTAGACCTAATAAAATAAAAATTCAACCTAAACAATAACTATTCCCCGGCAACGGCGCCAAAAACTTGATGCGTGGTTTTGCGACCTTACTACAGGTTTTACCTCTCGAGGGATCTTAAGAGGCTTACAATCCCCATCAGGCAGTGTACCTGACCGATGTAGTATAGTGTAGTGGCAAGTACCGGGGGATTGATCGTTCTCTAGGGGAATAGTGTCGTTAGGATTGAAAAGCTACTCTAATAGGTCTAAGGGTTAGGGAAGATTCTTTTTGTATTTTATGTTTTTAGGAAAGCAAGTAAAATTTTCTCGGGTTTGAAGGAGTGGGTGGAATTAGTTGCTAGTCAACTAACCCAAATAACTACAAATGCAAATAAAATAAATAAACGAAAATAAAATAGTTGTGAAAGCTAATATGGAGAGAAGTGTGTTTACTTAGATTTCATTACTCCCTAACTATCTTTTACCGGTTGATTAGTGTGTTATAATTGCATGGATGACGGGTTGCATTCCTTAATACCAGTCGTGGGGGTGTGTACGAACTTCCCCAACTCTATAAGCTCCTACTTCACTCCTATGTCGAGCCGACTAAAAAGCTCCTAACATGGGATCACTAGAATTCGCTCATGCATTAAATACAACCATATAATCGTAGTACACATCCGATCATGTTTCTTAAGACATTCAAGCAAGTTACTGTATAGGAGGTTAGCCAATTTTCTTAAGCCTAACATCGATAAACATTCATCCAATACAATTAATAACACACCATTCAACCAATAATTAATAGTTAGGTTTCATTAGATCTAAGCAACACACGAAGAAAACCTAGCCTAGCATGTTAAACAAAAGACAAGAACAAGATAGAATCAAACAACACATAGACATATTGAATGATTAATTGATAACTTATCTTCAATGTAACATGGAAGATCTCAATGTGAAAAACCTTGAAAAAGCTGCTAAAATTCGTATTAGGGTTCCTCTCTAAAAAGTTCCCCACAATGAATGAAAATTGCGAAAATATATATATGAAAACAGACTTGACAGCGTCACTCTTTGGGTTCCGTCACCTCGCCGTGCTAAGGTTTCCTGACGGCCTCTTGACGCCGTCCCCCTTTAAATCCCAAAATTCCATTCTGACTTATCAAGGAAAATCTTCACATCCACCTCCGTTTGTCTAGCTTGACGGCGTCACCTCCTAGACCTTGACGGCGTCTTGGGTACTGTTCCAGCAGAATTAGAGACTTTGTCGTTATCTTCACTTTTATGCTCCAAAAACGTCCAAAATGCTTTCTTTTCCAGATTTCTTCTCCAAAGTACCTAAAATGACAAAAGGAACGATTTAGGGTAATATTTGATCAAATAATTACGATTTAGGCTTAAATGACCCCTCAAAAGTGGTACACTTTTCACCTCATCAGCAACTAAGAATATCAATGAACAAGCATGCAATCTAAAGCAAGAACATAACTAAGAAATCCCAACTAAGCATAGAAACACAAAGAACAACAGCTAGCAAGCAATTCTACAGTAGTAAGCTAAAAATTGGTAAAGTAGCTTACAATTGATCCTGACTGAAAACAAGGTACATAGGCCAAATAAACTTATCCTATAGTTTCCCAAGAAGCACTACAACCCAGGGCAATCCAAAATCAACCCTGCTCCACTGTTCATCCTTCTTCTCCAATGATTTTTGATTTATTTCCTATTTTTCAACTATTTTTGAGATTTTTGGTAAAGTGAATAAAAACTTGATGAAATACTTATTAGGCTTATAAAAGCTTGTAAGTGACTTATTGTGAGCTTAAAGAACCATTAAACAACAACTTCTAACATTTTAAAGCTAAATTGAGATTTTCAAGGAAATAAAGCATAAACTGAATTGGACTTTAAAAACTGAAATTGATGCTTGCATTAGGTTTAAAATACACTGAAAAGACTTATTACAATACGTTTTAGCTGAATATTACACTGAAATCAAGAAAATTAACTAGTCGACATTACTAAGCTAAAACTAAACTACTTCTAGCTAACTAACACCTCTTCTTCTTCTTTTTCTTGACTTATAAGGATTGAGGTGAGTTTCTCTCTCATTCCCACTTCCTTTTGAGCCGTTGGATGGCTTGGATTGATCTGAGCCGTTTAAAGTGGTTTTGGCGGGTAAATTGGTATCAAGCCAATTGGGACCTGTTGCATGATGGCTAGGGGGTCTAGGGGTGGTGGAAAGGATGGCTTGGGCGGTGAAAGTGATAGGTGGTAGCAGGTGGTCAAGTGGGAAGGAATACCGGGGGATGGTTTTGTAGGGAAGGGGGTGGTTTTGGTGGGAAGGGAGTGGGTTTGACCCAAGTTTGACCCTGCTTGTTATATTAACGGGGTGTTTATGGGTTTTGTTTATTGGGCCTGTGAAAAGGATGGTGGGCCAAGGGAAGTGGGATGGGTTGTGTTTATTTTGGGTTTGGATTAGGTTTATAGGTTTATAGATAAATAGGGTCCGTTTGGTTTTAGCTAATGAAATACCACAAGGACCAAAGTTGTAACTTGCTGAAAAATGAGGGACTGATCCTGCAACTTTTCCAAAGTATTCACAAGGGTGAGTTTTGCCAAGTGTAAATAATATAAGGACCATAGATGATAGTTTCCCATTTTTGAATATCCAGCGACCTTTTCTGCCAATTGTGAAACTTCAGGGACCAAACTTGTAAATTCTCAAAACTTTTCGCCAAAGGACTAATTATGACAACTTGTGAATTCCCAAGGACCTTTAATGATTATTTTCCAAAATTGAACTCCCAGGGGCTAGTTTTGCCAAATCTGAAAGTGCAGAGACCAAACTTGCAAACTTTTGAAACTTTTTACCCAAGGACCATTTTTGATAACTTTTGACTTTTAAAGGACTTGGGTTGACTTTTCTTTCAAAACAAATGCTCAGGGACTGATTTTGTCAAGTTTTGAAAGTTGAGGGACTGAAACTGCCAATTATGCAAACTTTGTTCGTTTTTCATCTGTTTTCAATCATTTTGCACCTGAAACATATAAAACACAATCCATGGATATTTTCTGTATTTTGAGGCATTTCCGAGTGTTTTTAAATGTTTTTGCAGTTCAGATTGGACAAAAATGATGAGTATTTTTACACACTCATTAATTGCATTTTTTTTTATAGATATAGAAAACCGGTTTGACTTGCCGGTTGAACTATTTTGCCGGTTAAACTATTGACCTGGTGACCCGCTGACTCGATCGGGTCAATAAAAAACGATTTTTAAAACATTCTTAAAATATGCAATAAAATCTTGTTTCCACTTTTTAATATTCAAGAATATTGTCAAGCTTCTTTCAAGTAAAAATCGACTTTTAATATAATTTTCTTTGCAATTTCGTAGTTACGATTATTGTTTATATAAAAATAAACTGCAAAATTTAACTATTTTTTTTTTTGAACGGCGGGTTAGTTGTTGGCTCGAGTTAGTGTCACATCCTCGGGCAGAGATACCAACCGCGAGCCTCTCCTTAGGGGATAACCCCACTCCTATTACCGATTCGCCTGATATCATTAGAGCTTGTGGTTCCCAAGTGAGGACTTCCCGGTCGGTCACCCAAACAGGTACTACTCTCACTTGGACTCACTTAACTACTTAAGCCTTTACCACTAGACCACAAGCCCGATGATAAATTTAACCACTTAAATAACAACCAATGTATATATTGATCGTTCTCTTTTGGTTGAATACTATGCTGAATAAGTCGCTACCAAAATCAACAAATCGTTCAAAAAGTCTTTAATTTACTGCTGTACTTCCGAATAAGGTGTCAATTTTCTAACTTACAATAATATTGACTTGTAAGTTTGTCGGGGGCGGAAGACAAACTTTAAGACAGATTTAAGACATCAAAGACATTAAATCCCTTTGGCGCGAAGCTTATTCGGATTTGAGCTTTTAAAATAAGTTAACTTATGAAATAAGCATTGTTTGTCTCATACGTTTATGAAACCTTTTATAAGCCATAAGCTTCCATAAGCTCAAGCCAATTGGAACAGGCTTAGGGGGCTTATAATTAGTCAAATTACGTAAATGCTTTTAAAAATATAATGACTTATCACGCAAAAGCTAGAAATACATATGAATTCAATTTGATATATTTTTATACGATTGATTTAAAAGTAAAAATTTATATTCATATGAATTATTTAATTATTTTTATGCGATTTATTTCAATATGTATTTATGAATTTAACGAATATTTTGAGTTAGTATATTCCTCAACATATACACTGTGTTTTAGAGTTTTGTTATTAAAGAAAACTAAAAAATATAAAGTAAACGCTTTCTCTTTAAAATTGGGAAAAAACTCTTTATTTTAATAATTAACAAAATCATACTAACTTTCAATCTATTTCATTTTCTTTTCCTTTTAAGTGCTGCTCTAAAACACAACTTCTTATGTTTTATTTTTCTCATTAAGTGCTACTCGAGAATATAACTTCTTACATTTTCTTTTTTTTTTTTCTTTTTTTATTTTTTCCTTAACTTTAACTCGACAACACAGTGTTACTTGTAATTAAAATGTGTAAAAGTGTTTAAACTGTAAAATAAATTTCTTTTTAATCTTTTTTATAAGAAAGGAAGACAAAAAACCAGTCAAAGTGAAGCAACAATATAAAAGACAATAAAATCTTGCGAGAATTTAGCAAATTTAATCACTGTCCTAACCCCCTTTGTCCCTAAACTGTTGAACAATTTTCTTTATAAAATTGTAAAAAAGCTCACAACTTGTAATGAACAATTAATAGTTATTATTATATGGGTCAATTTTTGTGTCATCTAGAAGGATTCCACAAAATTAAAAGCATTTACAACTTATTTATAATAAATAAGTTTTCACATTGAATACGCATCTTGTGTGTATGTTTTACGTTCACACCCGTCAACTGTTTGTGTTTATGCCTCTGACAGTTTTCTAAAAAAAATATTTTTGAGTAAAGATTGTTGGCAAGTGAAAAAGATTGGTTTTTTGAGTTGGGTTTTTTGTGAAATTGAAAAGGGGAAATGGGTTCTTGTTTTAGTGTTGGATTGAAGCTTGATAGTTCTCGTCTTGATGGTGAGTTTGTTTTTTGTGATTTTGATTGGTGTGTTTGTATTGGACTATTGGTTTGGTTTTTTAAGCTTATACCAGCTTATTTGGTTTCAGCTTATTTTTCACAAGCTCTGATTTTCCGGATTTTTTTGATGCTAATGGGCTTATTATATAAACTTATGATAATATAGTAACAAGCCCATTGGTGTCGGTATAAGCTAGAAAATTTGAGCTTATGGAAAATAAGCTGAAAATAAGATGGTTTTTTGTACTTATTGGCACAATTTTTGTATTTTGGGATGTTATTCAAGTTACCCAAATGGCCAAATAACCAAATGATTGTTGTGAAATTATAGTTCCCAAATGTAGAAAGTACCTGTGAAATTATGATCAAACTTTTTACAAATGGAATATTTAGCTTGTGAAGTATGTTAAGTCGTTTATTTGATCTTGACTGAATATACCTTGGTATGTACTAGTAATAACATGGTAATGTTACTGTGATTTAACAGGTAAGGTTACTTCAGCTTCGGTACCACCTAGTCCCTGGAGTCCTAGAAGGCAGACTGAGATTTTGCAGAGTGCGAATTTGAAATCTTTTAGTTTTAATGTGCTTAAATCAGCTACCAGAAACTTCCGTCCCGATAGTGTGTTAGGAGAAGGTGGATTTGGTTCGGTTTTTAAGGGTTGGATTGATGAACAATCGCTAACAGCTGCCAAGCCGGGTACTGGTACTGTCATTGCTGTTAAGAGGTTAAACCATGAGGGTATTCAAGGTCACCAAGAATGGTTGGTAAGTATGACTTGTTGAATCTTTTTTAGTTAATGATACAGATTGAGGGATGTTTGGATTTGTGTTTTGGAATGCACTGTGTGATCATTGTGAGTTGAAGTAGCAACAATCAGTTTTGACTGTTTAGATAGACAGATTTTGGTTCCTGATTATATGGAGGTCAAAAAATCAATTTTGCATATCAACTGAACAAAGCNCACACACACACACACACACACACACAAGCCATCTTTACACACATCCAAACAGTCAATTAAGCCATATATTAGTTTGGTGTACCTGGTGCAGTTTGAAACTGTCGATTAGTACTTCTATTAAGCTAGTTTCTATTAATATTTTTGCAGGCAGAAATCAATTATTTAGGGCAGCTAAATCATCAAAATCTTGTTAAGTTAATCGGTTATTGCCTAGAGGACGACCACAGGCTTCTTGTGTATGAGTTCATGCCTCGAGGCAGCTTGGAAAACCATCTTTTCAGAAGTGAGTTCTTGCAATTTATCTACCTCTTTCGTAATTGGATCTTGTATTTATTTTTACCTACAATGACAGGAAGCTCTTACTTTCAACCTCTCTCTTGGAACCTTCGTATAAAAGTTGCTCTTGGGGCTGCAAAGGGCCTTGCATACTTACACAGTCCTGAAGCGAAAGTGATATATCGTGATTTTAAATCATCCAATATATTAATCGACTCTGTATGTCTCAAATTATTGGTTATTTTTCATAAAGTTGTTACTTTGATTGTTTCCTATTCCAGGTGTCTTACAAATTTAATCATTATTTGCTTTCAGAGCTACAATGCCAAACTTTCTGATTTTGGGTTGGCAAAGGATGGGCCAGCTGATGGTCAAAGCCATGTCTCTACACGAGTTATGGGTACCCATGGCTATGCAGCTCCTGAATACATGGCCACAGGTAATATTATTTTACAATCTTATTTATTAGTGACCATTGCACTTTGGGATGTCTTCTTGATCAAATTTAAGGGAGCCAAATTTTCAGTTTAATATACATCAACTTTTACACTGGGTAATGGGTCAAAACAGGTCATTTTAGTACATAGGGAAACACCTGCTCAAGTTGACCACCAAGCAATTTTTGTCCTTTTTTGAATTTCCAGAAAATAGTTGATGCATTATTTGTTATTACTATCATTTTTTTAATGGCAAAGACGTAGACTTGGTACACATTTTATTGAGACCTGATCGCACAACCTCTTGGTTGATGGACTACCTTGGTACCATTAGTTTACAAGCCCGTCGGTAGTTAATGCATTAAACAGTTTGGGAGGCTGTATTTACTTTGATCGACCTTCAGCCCGTTTAGCTAGTTCTTTTGATTTGACCTGTAGAGTAAAAACACGACCCGGGTCGAGACATTTATAACTTCATAAGTACATGGGCTGAAATTGTCCCCCTGTATAGAAGGAAATTTAAATTATTTATGTCAGATATTCATATCAACATATCTTTTCTCACACTTCACATATTCGAATTTTTATATACCAAAATTAACAACTTGTGGTTTGGTCATCAAGTGCTGAAAACTTACTTAGCCGCGTAGCTTCCCTCAACAGTTTTAGAACACCTGTTGTTATTCAGCTTATAGTAGTTATCAACTTTTTTTGCAACAAGTTTTGGAATTGCATATTTTCTTGATTCAGCTGGCCTAATTACTCTCAGATATGAAACAATCTAATTACGCACCTATCTAATTATGTGTAACATTGTTAGGTCATTTGACAGCAAGAAGCGACATATACAGTTTTGGGGTAGTTCTTCTTGAACTTTTGACAGGGAGACGATGCATTGACAAAAACCGTCCATCAGGTGAGCAAATACTAGTTGTATTTGCTAAGCCTTTCTTGACCAGCAAGAGAAAAATCCTCCACATCATGGACCCACGTATTGAAGGCCAATACGCTTCTGCCGTTGCAACACGAGCAGCCTTACTTGCAATGAAGTGTCTCATGAAAGAACCCAAACACAGGCCAAGTGCTGACGAGTTGGTAAACGCATTGGAACAAATTCAAGAATTGCAGAAAGCTGCTGAAAGTGTGAGAACTAATATAGTTCGGAACAACAGTGGAAATAAAGCTGTTCCTTATCCGAGGCCCACAGCTTCCACTAGTGGCAGTGGTTAAATGAGATGGTAAAAAATTATTTTGTATTCAGTTAATATTGTATAACTTAATATAGAGTTGAGGAAGAACATATGATCTAAATTATGGGGATGGCCTTGGTTGTACAGTTTTGAATTTTGACTCGTGCATTAGAAATAGAAGTCATTCATGTGTTATGACTTATGAGTATGATCAGATCGAACTTGAATGCGATTGTTGTATACTTTCTGTCAATAAGAAACTAACAAGACTTTCTAGAATGAAGAATGGTAAAATGAACGCTTAAAATTAACTTTTGCAAGTCTTATCCCTTGAAAAAGTCTTAAAAGGCAGGAATTTTCAAATCAGTCGTTTTGGTAATATGATTATTGGTTAGTTTATTTATTTTATGTGTCTCGCCTCTCGAAGGCTTGCATTGGATATGAACAGCGAGAGTAAACCACAACTGGAAAAATCAGAAAAGGTGAACAACAAACTCACCAACAGCGGATGATTCTTGTTCAGGATAGTCCACGAACACAAAAGGGGTATTTAGAGTACAGTCGTGGTCTTAACTAGTGAGACGTGTTTTGGATAGTGTACGGGCATGTATATAAAACAAACTCATCAGGAAACCAGTGAAGTAGACGTAAGAAAACAGACTATATAACCAAAGTGTAATATACCCGCATATCCATTATATGTTTTACACAGAGGCGTATACGAGAGTGTGTGAGGTGTGCTGTCGCACAGGGCCTCCAAATTTCAAGGGCCTCAAATTTTATATACAATCTATATGTACACATCAATATATGTGTATGTAAACTTTTTTATAAAATTTTTTATTTTAAAATTTTAGTTGTATAAATAGAATGATAATTAATTTTAGAACAAAAGGGCTTATTTTATGTTCTTGGCAATATGAGCTGTTTAGTAGTCTTTTATATCAAAAATCCCATATAACAAATGTTAAATCTTTATAATATTTTTTACCAAAAAATCTACAAAGAAATTTTAACCTCACACATGTCAGTTACCCTTCCTTTGCCACTTTCTTTTGCTTTATATCCGGTGGTGGTTCACATTCATCAGTCATTACAGAAGTATAATACAAAAAAAAAAAAAAAAAAAAAAAAAAAAAAAAAAAAAAAAAAAAAAAAAAAAAAAAAAAAAAAAAAAAAAAAAAAAA
>LBNU01004951.1:27483-72779 GCA_014162995.1 Artemisia annua
GTTTAGCAAGAAATTTCACAACTGAGATAATTCTCAAGATGACGTTTATCCAATGATCTCTCTCTTTCTCAAATTGTTCTTGCGCAACTTTATCAATTGTCTCATTCTTTTTTACTCTTTCTCGCATCTCAAACCATTTAGCCATATTTGTAACATGTTCTAAGCCAAGTTCATGCTCTTTAAGTCTAGTGCCAAGATGTTTCCAATCTGAAAAACCTTCATTATCTAACTGACCTTTCGCAATACCTTTTCTTAGTAGTTTACAACAAAAACAAAAAACTTTGTCTAGCTCTTTCGAATATACCAGCCATTCTCTATCACACTTCTCATTGTTTGGCAAAATTCTAGTGTAGTAAGTTGCAGAAAACTGTCTAGAACTTTTGTCTTTAGGACCCTTCTCAATAGATTTATCTCTTTTCGGACCCTCCACTACTAGAAGCTTAATCTTATCAGAAGTAAGAGTATCCCAATTTCTTGGATCAAATACATCAACATTAATATCGACATGAACATCCTCAACATGGTCGTTATCAATATTAGTCTCCTCAACATGAACACCATCATCATTGTCAATATTAACATCATCAACATCCTCATTGTTAACATCAGTATCATTAACACCATCAACATCAACATTCATATCAACATATTCATCATTATTATCACCATCATTATTATCACCACCACTATCATCACCAACATCTTCATTATTTGAAGAAGAAACATGAGGAATTTTTATAACAAAGTTGTCCATAGCGCCACTTTGAGACCGCTTGAATTGCTCGGCTCTTTTTTTCTCCAAACGCTTTGTGTATCCAGATTTTTGCTTTCTAATTGGGAGCATTGTTGTATATATTGTACCAAACTAAAAGTAACCAACAAAAAAAGTAATCAACAACCTATAAGGCTATAACTTTCATAAAGAATGAGTAACTACTAATTGACTTGTTAGGCTTAAGCAATAAAGAATGAGTGAAAAACTTGACATATCATTATATCATGAATCAATGAGATCAGGCTACTAATTAATGGCTTAAGCAAGCATATACATTATAACATTAATAAAGATAAACCCTAACAAATTGAAAATCTCAATCAAAAGTTAAAAATACACAAATAGAAATTTACCTTAAAATCTCAATGATGTATAGAATGATATCAGGCTACTTCCAATCTCCAAAGTATCGGTTTGTTTCTTTTTGTATTTTTTTTCCTTTTCTTTTCTTGTAATCGACCTTTTTTTTTTTTTAATCGAGCCTTGAGGGTTGAGGGATACTGACTCACGTTAATACGTTATATATACAGAATACAATTCTACATATCAATTCTACATATCCTACTGCTTGTCTGCTTGGGCTTTACATCCGGTTTGTTTTTTTCTTTTCTACTCTTATTGGGCTTTACATTCTAAAATCTAAATATGGTCCTACTATATAGTATATACAAGTTGGATTTATACTTTTGGTGCCCCTCAAATTTAATGGGCCCTGGGCCACTGCCCATGTTGCCCATGTCCTTCTCCGGGCCTGACCTCATTTTTTCTGGCTTATCTTGAAACATATATAAGCTTATCATTAATAAGCTTATATAAGCCGAAATGTTTCAAGATAAGCCACAAAAAAGTGAGCTTATGAAACATAAGCCCAAAACCAAATTAGCCATAAGCCCGCTATATAAGCTTAAATAAACACCCCCTTAGTTTATAGAATTATGGGTGTTAATTGATTGATTAAGGGGTGTTTGTGTTAGTTTATAGAATTATGGGTGTTAATTGATTGATTAAGGGGTGTTTGTGTTAGTTTATTTAACGGCTTTGTGAGCTTATTTAAATTTGTAAAAGCTCATAAGCCCACTTTGTTTGTGAGCTTATTTAAATTTGTAAAAGCTCATAAGCCCACTTTATCCGGCTATGCTTATGACTTCTCTGAAGTTATAAGCTTAACTTGATAGCCGGGAAAAAAATGGGCTTATGAGCTTTTACAAATATACATAAGCTCATGAGCCCATAAATAAGCTAAGACAAACGCCCCTTAAATCAAATCCATTTGAAATTGTTGTATTTTAAGTATGATGGTAGATGTATAGTTTGAATTTTATCTCGGAAAAGCCGAAAAGTTGAAAAAATAAGCAATCTCAGACACCCCTAGTTATTTAATGGTGATTTGTTTTGACGTTGGTGTTGGTGTAGCAAGGATACAGAGGGAAGCAGTTGCATCATCTTTTGTATAAGCGGAGGGTTAAAGATATCCAAGAGTTTAGTCAAGGTTAGTAATTTGTTACAATATAATTATGTCATGATTTAGGGGGGTGTTTCGCACTGTGTTTTGAATATAATTGTAGTTGGATAATGGGTTGTAATATCATAAAAGGGAAACGGGGTAGATACCGTAAATGGATACGCCTTCACTGTCAAAAGTTGTGATAATAAACTAATGGCTTAATAGACAAAGATGTCACTAAACTTTTCAAAAAAGTGCGCCTAAGTTACCGAACTTTTCATTTTGTTCACATGGGTTACTGAACTTATAGGAAGCATACTGTTCTATAATTTCAGTGTTAATCGGAGTGAATTGTACGTATATTTTTAGATAAGTTAAGTAACAAATGTCCTGTTTTTACAAGTTTAGTGATGTTTACGTATATTTTTATAAGTTCACAGTGACCTCAAAATGTCATGTTTCATAAGTTCAGTAACATAAGTGAACAAAATGAAAGTTCAGTACCTTAGGCGCATTTTTTTTGAAAAGTTTAGTAACATATTTGTATATTAACTTTTAACTAATTTAGGGGTTTGGGATTGCTTGTTCAAACTGTGTATCTATGCATTATGTTTCGGTACAATAAATAAGTAGTTTTAAAGGTCTTTGGTAAAGTTTAGTAACATATTTGTATATTAACTCTAAACTAATTTAGGGGTTTGGGATTGCTTGTTCAAACTGTGTATCTATGCATTATGTTTCGGTACAATAAATAAGTAGTTTTAAAGGTCTTTGGTAATCTTAATTTTAAAAGAGCATAAGCATATTTAAATAGGCAATCCCACAAAACACCACCATGTGTTTGGCAATTGAGAATTTATGTGTAAAATGACCCGAATTAATCAGAGTAAGTTTTCTTGTGGCTAATTGTGAACTGATTATTTAAAATCAGCTGTTTAGCCTTCGAATGATTAAATTAACAGAATTAGTTTCGCTATACTTAGCAAGTAAACACTAGAAACTGCAATAATCAGACAACCACTTGTAAAATGCAATACCAAATATGCCCGTAACCAAACCGATTGACTATGTAAATTTTGATAGTGGTAATTCATTTTTCTTATGTTTGATTGTTTTGTGTGTGAAAGTGCCTTTGGCATTCAGAACTGAACTCCAAGAAGCTGGTTATGTGGTTGGGCGGTCATCAGTGCATAGTTCTGTGACTGCAACTGATGGTACCATTAAGGTGATCTTCATATTCTTCAAATCGTAATAGAGTATTTTATCTTACACCTGAATTGATAGGATTTTATTTATGACATTTAGTGTTCTATTAACATTTCAGTTGCTGATAAAATTGGAAGACAACCGATTGGTGGAAACTGTTGGGATACCAGTTAAAGATGATAAAGGTTCTGTTCGACTTACAGCTTGTGTCTCTTCACAGGTGATCTTTCCGTCACAAGATAACCATCTTTAGCTGGAGTATTGTTCTTCTTAGCTTATGAGATGTATCACTGATTTATTCTTCTGATTCTACAATTAACAAATTACTCGTTTTTATTTTTTAAATTATTCAGGTAGGGTGCCCGTTACGCTGCTCATTTTGTGCTACTGGCAAGGGAGGCTTTTCCAGAAACCTTAAAGGGCACGAGATTGTGGAGCAGGTTTTTGTAATAATATGAGACTAGTTACCGCTGATTTAGATAAGCAGAAAAATGCAATAAATGAATTTTAATTTATTGTTCTATTGTAGGTGTTGGCAATAGAGGAGGTGTTCAGCAATAGGGTTACAAATGTGGTATTCATGGGAATGGGTGAGCCGATGCTGAACTTGAAAGAAGTTCTTGCTGCTCATCGATGCTTAAACAAGGTTCAATTTGAAAATAGTCTAATTGCTTGTTTTTTTGTGTATATTCTTGTTTCACATTATCAATATCTTATATCATGTTAATATTGTTTATTGTTTATGTTAATATTGTTTATTATCTCATGTCTCTGTCCTGTTGAACTTGAAGTATTATGTAAATATAGATTACTATGTATAGAAATCAATTTTTGCTAATCTTATATCATAAAGAACTAAATGGCTAGGGTGTCTTGTAAGTTAGTTGATCATTGCATCATCTTCCAGTGAAAATTAGCAAAGAGAAACATGCCAAAATCATTCGGGTTAAAATGAAACATGTTGGGCCGGCTTGTCCATTTTTTTTAGTTTTAATTACAAAAACTATATTACCAAGTTAGTTTTTTGTTATTTTTTCTAAAATAAAACCATTTTGGATCTTGTCAGCATTTTAACGCACATGAGGCAACTTTTGAGTTTTGACCTGTTCCTTTTAGCTATTTTTTTTTATATATACAGTGATTCACTAGTTTGATCCTTTACGGCTAAAATGCAACTCAAATTAACCAGTTTTGAATTTGATACATATTGGTTTATAATTGCCACCTCTAGCGGAATGTTATTGTGTAGAACTATCAACTTTTACATGTAGTATGTTGCAGGGCATACTTAAACATTTGCAACTAATTACTGGAACTATTGTGTGTGTGTTAAAGGCATTAGGCCATAAGTTCATACTTACCATTTGAAAGCCTGTAGTGCCAACAACTGGTCTCTTTGTTTTTCAGGATATACAAATAGGGCAAAGGATGATGACCATTTCCACTGTTGGAGTTCCAAACACTATTAAGAGGCTTGCTTCCCACAAACTTCAGTCTACATTGGCTCTTAGGTATGTAACAACTGTTCCAGTAGGGACAGTGTGAATTTAAGATCAAACTCCCTTTTGACATAAAGAGATATACAAAATACATAGGTATATATCTCCTGTTAAAATAAAATGTGATGTTTATATTGATCATTCTAAGAAATATTGCAAATGAACAATCTTGGTGATAAATTTTTAACAAAATACACTTCGAGTTTAAATTAGATAACTTGATGATTGGACAAAACAGCCAATATCTTGACTTTAATGTTCATGTATTCCAGCCTTCATGCTCCTAATCAGAAGCTGAGGGAAAAGATTGTGCCAAGTGCAAAGGCATACCCGTTGGATGCAATTATGAAGGACTGCAGGGACTATTTTCATGAAACTAGCAGACGAGTATCCTTTGAGTACACACTATTAGGTACGTGATTTTTTTTTGGCTAACTTGTGTTTTTGCACGTAAAACGTTTATAAGGTGAAACTAAGTCACAATATTTTAATAGCTGGAGTCAATGATGATGTGGAGCATGCGAAAGAGCTTGCTGAATTACTTCATCAATGGGGACCTGGATATCATGTGAATCTGATCCCATTTAATCCAATTGATGGCACTGAATATAAGCGTCCTTACAGAAAAGCGGTACGCGTATCTCTGCCTATTTTCATACTGCATATTTTTTACTATTTTAAGAAAAGAATCAAGTTTGAATATGTGGTTAACTATCTACAAATATGTAGAGGTTGGTGACTTGTCAAAAAAGATAAATTTTGAAGAGTTATGTCAGTTATAATTATAGTTTGGGTTGACACAACAGTTTTTGTCCAAAATTTGAAATTTGGATGAGTTGTGTCAAAATATGATTACAAAAATTCTAACACGGTTGCTCTTTGTAAGCTAAATTCTTTTATTTGACTCATCGGTAACATTTAACACAAACAGACCATCCATATAAACTGGTAGGTCATGGCCGTAGGTCATGTTTACATATATATTTGAGATGGAAACATCTGTGACCCATGGCCGTAGGTCATGTTTACATGTACGGTTATATTTGAGCCGGATCAGCGCCAGCTTGTTTGATCCAAAGCTGGGCTTGTGAGAGGTTTGGCAAGCTTGAGTTCACCTACCAAAATCCGAGACCTAACATGGTGTTCATCTGAGCCTTAACACAACTTGTAGTAATTTTGTATTCTATGGTTTCATATGACAATAAAATGAGTCTGATATGAACCAGATCGATAATAGAATGAAAAGAACAAAATAACAAGATAAATGGTGCAGAGCCCCCTACCATATGCCAGCTTGCGCTTTTGCCATCTAAGTATGAGACTTGGAAAAGGCTCCTTGAATTTCAGTCACAAAGACATTAAAGAATGTCATGTGACAGCTTTTAAGACGTTAAAAAAATTATCACTGTGTTATCGTCGTTCTCGTCTTCATCTTTTTCGCCAAAGATATTATTAAAGAATGCTCAAATGTAAAGCAAAAAAATTTGGAACATCGTTTTGTAGAGCTAAATCTAACTTAACTGGAACTAGAACTGCTCATTTCCGTATTTTTATATCACCACCAAAACCCTAGGAAGTCGTGCCAGGATTTTAAGATAACCAGATAAGCCTGTATTTCGGGTTTGTTTTAGGCTCAATCGTTCATAACCTTTAATGACTCGGAACGTTTGGTGCACCCATTATTTTACACCTCTCTTTGTGAGATTTTATTGTACCATGCTGCATTTTATACTGCACTTGGTGATTATATGCATACTCAAGTTAACTTACTTTGCAGATCAATATGTTTCAATCTATGTTAGAGTCCCGCAAAATAACCGTTAGTGTACGCCAAACACGAGGTCTAGATGCAAGTGCAGCTTGTGGACAGCTAAGAAACGTGTTCCAAAAGAGTCCTTTGACCACACCTTCCAATGATGACATACAACTTGAACCCGAAGGTTCACCTGAACCTGAACTCGAACAAGAACCAGAGGTTGCAGTTGCTTGTTAATAATAGGTAAGAGTGCAGGAGTTGTTGTATAATGCATAACCACATCTACTTCCATGGCTCCCCTGCTCAAAGGGTTCGACCATGTTCGAAAGGTGGGATAGCCGGTTCTGACGGCTTGAGTTTTTTCACGGTCGATGCACAGTGATTAGTGAGATGCAATAGGGAAATATGCATCTCTTCTTAGGGTATAACCATTTTATGTTTTTGCCTTTTGGTTTTGTTTATTTTCCCAAAATGATCATATATGTTAGTTAAGTTTGTCCCAACTTAGTTATTAAAAGTCGTAACATTCCAGTTTTCATCTAGTTATTTTAACTTTTTCGGTATCTTAAATTTGATAATTTATGATTGTTTATTTTTTGGCTTGAGGTTTGTATCAGATTAAGGTTTTCCACACGTAGTTGGATGTTGATGACTTGATGTAATTAAAAAAGGAAGTGATAGCCATCTGCAGGAAATTTTCTGGTTATATAACTTTTATCAAATTTACCAAAAACTTTTTTGAAACTTTTACATTGAGTTTGATAACATATTTAAATGCACTACCGAGCGATCCATACCAAAACCTATAACAAAAAAAGTAGAACTTTAAGTGAAAATGGTCCGATCTCAATCTATATCCTATAAATCTTATAAGAGAACAAGTTGTTCTAGCACAACAAAAATTCTCTTTTTCAATGTCACGTTATGTCATATCAGCTTTAACATTAACGTTACTCACACCATCAAAATGTTATTAACACCTTATTTAGGACTCACTATTTTATTTTATTATTTTAAACCAACTAAATTTTTATTTATTAAAATATAAAAATACAAATTATATAAAGAATCATTAAAGAAAAAAAAAATAGTACATTTAACTTTAGATTTTTTTTGTTTATTTTATTATTATTATTTCTTTTGAACTTCGCTTAACTTTAGACAAACTTTGCAATTTTTATAGTACCACGACTAAACATGCAAACTTTTAAAACTTCAAGCCTAGAACTTAAAGCGACATTTTTAAGATTTAAAATAAAAAGAAAACAAAAAAGATACAAAACCTATATATCTTTTTCGGTTCATTTCACACGCACAAAACAAAAACCGCACAAAAAACATCATTTTTTATTGAAAAAAAAACTAGCACACACCTCGCTATCGTGTACGCCAAAAACATGGCGCCTGATATCAGCTTAGCGCATGCCACCGAAGCTTTGGCGCTGCTTCTACGGGACGTCACCTTGAATTCTAACTGAATTTATTTTAAATTTATAGGTAACATATAATAAACCTAGCAAAATTAAATATTAAATATTAACCGAAATATAGAATATAACAAAAATTATTCGAAAAATGTTAATGCAAAATGTAAAAGATAAAATCTTTATGTTTTTTTAATAGGTAGTATATAAGTTAGGTAACTCTTTTTCAGTTTAGCAAAAATAATTATTTTGTTGAATAGCTAATATGACAACTTGATTGAGGGCATATCACGAGATTCCAACCAGAGACATGCCGCTTATAAAGCGGCCGTATAAACCATCCAATCAAACAAATGTTTGGTGACATTATCCTCACTCAAAACTATTTAACCCCAACAAACTTATGACATTTTACTATTTTTCTTCTTGTAACGTAATGGCTATGTTTGGCGACAGGTAGCAGTAAGCAGTAGCAATAAGCAGTAAGCTGTAGCAGTAAGCAGTAGCAGTAAGCATTAGTTGCTTGTTTAAAAAACGTGTTTGGTAACGTAGCTGTAGTTGTAATTATAAAATGTAAAATTACGTAAAAGGGCATATACTTATGAATGAATGTTATTTTTTAAGGGTAAATTGGTAATATTAAAAGTAAACGCTAGCGGTATATTGGAAAGCTTCTTTAAGAAGCATTAAGATTGCAAGCTTTTGAGGTGTTGTTAAATGCTAGCAGCAGTGTTGCCAAACAAGTGTTAAGACTGGAACGCTTGTCGCTTGTCGCTTACCGCTCTTAAACGCTTCCAAAAAGGTGTTGCCAAACATGACCAATGTCTTTGTCATTAACGCTTTACGATTATCACACTATAAAACGTGAAACCCATATTTGTTACTACCATTTAACTACTTTTTGTTTGCATTATGTGTGACTATTGTAAAAAATATAACACTGTTGTTTAATTTTGTTGGTAAATTATTAGGTTAATTGAAAAATGTTAATAACAGTTTCACCTCTTATGTGTATGTGATTGTGGTAGGATTTGACCGCTAAAGGAGTTCAATTTTTGGAATTTCGAGCCGTGCGGGCTGTTAATGTGCATGCTAGGAATAAAAGTGAGTGTTTAGGTTGTGGTTGGAGCTATTAGTGTCTACTTATTGTAGCATTTTCTATGACTAAATGGTTATATGTGGTGTATTTAGCCAGATTAGTATGTACTTGTTTGAATGGTGTTTGGCATTGTGATCTGTAAGTGATTACATGATATGAAATCATTACAATTTACTCTGTAATGAGAGACGTGCTTTTGTTGTTTATTACTTATTTTTCTTAGGGGGGTTGTTTGGGATTGCTTGTTACAACTGCTTATTTACGTTTAGATTCAATAGATAAAGCGGTTTTGAGGGTGTGTGGTATTGCTTATCAGATTATTTCAAAAAAGAATAAGCGTTTTTTACCTTTTACTATGCAATCTCAAATACCTCCATGTTGTTTGGCATCTAAGAGTTTACATGTAAAACGACCCAAAGTGATCAGAGCGTTAGGCACTGCTAATTCCAAACTTATAATGAAATCCCAAACTTATAAACAAATAATCGGCTATTTAAGGGGTGTTCTGCACTGGTAGTTAATCTGTCTATCTGCGTGGCATTTTGATACAGTGGGTAAGTAATTTTGAGAGCGTTAGGCACTGCTAATTCAAATGCCTTATCAGATTTTCTGACTGTGAATTAAGCAGTTTTGAAAAATTAGTTTTGTAATTGCTTGATTTAAACTTCTTATCTGTTTATTCCAAATGTAGAAGTAATTTTGTTAAGGAATTCGTAATACACCTAATTACTTGGCAAATTCTGATTATTTAAGGATTTACATGTAAGATGACCCTAAATAATAAACATAAGTCTTGTTGCACTTATTGTTTGACCTAAAATGCAATCCCCGGCCGTCTGAGACTAAATCATCCCTTCAACCGAATAATTTATGTACAAATCTTTGAGGATAGTATCTNACTATGATTTGACAATTCTAGTTAAGTAAATAAAATTGTTTGTGTTGTATATATGAAAAATGTGAAGAGTAAAATGTAGCAAAAGAATGTTTATGCAAGACTTTAAACTAAAATTGTATTTTACCAAAAACTAAAGTTTATACTTTGTCGTTAACAAAACTTAGAAGAGATCGTAAAATATAAATAACGTTTTTAAGCGATATTTGTATTAACACAATGTTCTATTGTCTTTGTGTGAAAGTGCCTTTGTCATTCAGAACTGAACTCCAAGAAGCTGGTTATGACAGTCGTCGGTGCATAGTTCTGTGACTGCAGCTGATGGCACTATCAAGGTTATTACATTGTATTTGCATTTCTGACTTTCTGTTGTCTTAGCGTCTTATACATGATTTTTAATGTTCATTTAGTATTTCAGTTGCTGATATAAATGGAAGATAACCGATTGGTGGACAACTGTTGGGATACCAGTAACAGATGATAATGGTTCAGTTCGTCGTCTCATCACAGGTGATCTTTTTGCTAAAGTGAGGACCCAACTCCTTTCTTACACTTTCCTTCATTAGATTGGTTTATTCTTTGTATCCTTCTATGTTTGACAGAGTATAGGTGGCATATTGTGTGGCTTGGCAGTTTGGTTAACACGTCTCAATGATTCGGGTCAAAATGAAACAGGTCGGTCAGCTTGGGCTGGACAAACACTTTTTTGTTCATATTTTGGTTTGTAGCTGATTATGCATTATTTATTATTACCAGGTTAATTATTTAGTGTCTTATAAATAGAACTATTTTGGACGTTGGTAGCATTTGAATACAGGCGAGGCAACTCTTGACTTGTTTCGTATTAAACTGCTTTTTATTTATATTTACTAATTTGACCCGTTTTCAATAAAATATGATCCAATTTAACCTTTCTTGATACAAATTGGTTTGAGATTGCCACCTTTAGTAGAGATTTATTGTGCAGAACTATCAACATCTTACATGAACTATTTTGTAGGGCATACTCAAACAACTGTGAAAAATTGTGTGTATGTGTTAAAGATGGTAGGCCATAAGTTTATATCTGCCTTTAGATCATATTTGGTGCCAACGATTGGTCTCTTTGTATTTCAGGATGTACAAATAGGGCAAAGGATGATGACCATTTCCACTGCCGGAGTTCCAAATATTATTAAGAGGCTTGCTTCCCACAAACTTCAGTCTACATTGCATTTAGGTAGACTCCCATTTGACGTAAAAAAATATACGAATAAATAAAATGTGATTCTATATTGAGCATTTGAAGAAGTAATGCAAATTGACCAATGTTGGTCCTAGATATGTGACAAAATCCACACCAAGTTTAAATTTGATAAGTTGATGATTAGACATGGAAGTAAAACATCTTGATCTTAATGTTCTTGTATTTCAGCCTTCATGCTCCTGATGAGGGAAAAGATTGTGCCAAGTGCAAAGGCCTTCCTTACCCGTTGGTAGCAATTAGGAAGAACTGCAGGGACTATTTTCATGAAACTAGTAGACAGGTAGCAATGATGACGTGGAGCATGCGAATGAACTTGCTGAATAACTTCATTAATGGGGGCTTGGATATCATGTGAATTTCATTCCATATTCATTCCGATAGATGGCGCTGAATATATAAGCGTCCCTACCGGAAAAGCGGTACGCATTCTTTACCTTCACTTTTATTGTTTTTTTTTGCTGCTTACTGCAATGTTTTTCCTTTAAGGCATTTAAAAAAGAAACAACTTTGAAAAAATTTGGTTAAGTATCTCAAAAATGACTGAGCTGGTCAACAGCCTTTAAACCAGCTCGTATTGTGGGCCTTCTTTTCTACAAATCAGTTATTGTTACATCTAGGTGTATCGATACTAAATTATTTGCTGCAGCTTGTGGTCATCTTACATACTTGAGCTATTCTAAAACTTACTTTGCAGATCAATATGTTTCAATATATGTTAGAGTCCCGAAAAATAGCCATTAGCGTGCGCCAGACACGAGGCCTAGATGCAAGTGCAGCTTGTGACAAGATGAATTTCAAAAGAGTCCCTTACTTACACCTTCCAACAATGACATGCAATCTGAATATGAAGGTTCTCACCTGAACCTGAACTCGAACCAGAACTAGAACCAGAGGCAGCGGTAGCTTGTTAATAGTAATAGATAGTGTTGGGAACCTTTTTATAATGCATACCTACATGTACTTCCATGGCTCCTGTGACTGATCAAACGGTTCAACCATATTTGACACGTGGGATAGCCGGGGTCTGATGGCTTGCGTTTTTCATGATCTAAGAGATACATAGTGATTAGTGAGATGCAATAGGCAAATATGCATCTCTTTTTTGGTTATAATCATTAAGTGTAATATTTTGTTAGTTATGTTGCTAATAGTTGAGTTTGTCCCAAATAGTGATGTGATTAGTGATAACTTTTTGTCCAGTTGTTCATCTCTAGTTATTTTCAGTATCTTAATATTGATAATTTATGCTACTTAATTATGTATTTATTTTTCGATTTGAGATTTGCAGGGGATACCTTACCAGAATCTAGATGTGGTTGGATGTTGATGTATTTAGAAAAGCAAATGATATACCATCTTTCTTCAAATTTTTGAAAGAAAGACTTTTGATAGTCACTTGCTTAGGAAATCTCAGGTTTCAAAATATTTTAATTGTATTATATAACCAATGTGCTAACTAATAACTTATCAAGAGCACAAAATGTTAATTCTTTTATAACATTATAGCTTATGTTTTAAGTTATAACATATATAATGATGTTATAATTAATTACTAGTATAACATATATAAACACTCCGGAGTACTAAATAGTATGTAAATGTACACATTATAAAAATCAAGCTCAAGCACGTATTCTTAAGTGTATACCCGGGATTAACTATAACATATATAAACACTTATATTAACCAAAATTGACTTATGTTAAAACATCAAATTTAACTACTCAAACAATAACGTTAAAAGCAAAATTTGATCATACTTTTATTCCGAACAAAATATAATTGAAATAATATTATTATTTTAATTATTTTACGAGATCCGCACGTACACAACAATTAAAACTAGTTTAAACACAAATAGATTGAAAAAGATAAAATAATACATATTATTATCTAAATGAGAATATGACAAAAGTAGAATCTCAATATTAATTTATTCTCTTGAAGAAAATGATAAAAATGAAAAATCAAAAAATTATTTTGGTGAATGGCTAACGCTTCTCCCTCGAAAAAAAGAGGTCGAGTAGGACTCGAACTCAAGACCTCCTCCATGAAATAGAAAAGAACTAACCAACCACCCAAATAAGTGATGTCGTGATGGTGATATATTTCATACTCAATAGTATAAATGTATCACTTTTCAGACTTTAACTACTACAAATATGTAGAGGTGGGTTAGGGAGTTTTGTGACTTGTCAAAAAAGATAAATTTTGAAGAGTTATGTCAGTTATGATTATAGTTTGGGTTGACGCAACACTTTTTTGTCCAAAATTTGAAATTTGAATGAGTTGTCAAAATATGATTACAAAAATTCTAACATGGTTGCTCTTTGGGTGACTTTAGACACTTTGACATGTTTCGACCCATTTGATATGTCTTTGTAAGCTAAATTCTTTTATTTGACTCACCGGTAAAAGTTAAAACAAAGAGACCATCCATAAACTGGTAGAGATCCACCCCTGTAACAAAATGGCTGTAATTTTGTCAACAACTATCCAAAAAGGCAAAGTTGGTGTAGTGAGATGGAAACATCTGTGACCCATTTATTATGAACGTAGGTCATGTTTACATGTTATGATTTACGGTTATATTTGAGCCGGATCAGCCGCCAACTTGTTTTATCCAAAGCTGGGCTTCTGAGATGTTTGGCAAGCTTGAGTTAACTTTTCCTAGGCATCATCATGAAGGTTATAGCCCCATACACTAAGATGAAGGGCTATACCTAACTAACTACATTTCCTAGTCATGAAACCCACATTTCAAATAGCAGCTCAACCTCCACTTAGAACCAAGAACCCGCCAACCTTACCCTCAACCCTATCCNTTTTTTGTGCCATCCCTACTTTAAGGAGAGTTGGTTTCATGCCAAAATCATTCCTTCAAACTCTTTGAACTTGCATTTTGATATGATTATCAGTTAGTATGTATAGAAATCAGGTGTCACTATTCTTAGCTTGATAAGGATAAGCATAAAAAATCAATTGGTTCTCGCTCGTGTCTTCTAAATTAGTTGACCATTGAATCATCTTCTAGTGATAGCTAGCAGAGTGTATAGGTGGCATATTGGGTGCCTTGGCAGTTTGGGTAACACGTCAAAATGATGCGGGTCAACGTGAAACAGGTGGGTCAGCTTGGGCTGGATAAACACTTTTTTGTTCATATTTTGGTTTGTAGCTGATTATGCATTATTTATTATTACCAGGTTAATTATTTAGTATCTTATAAATAGAACTATTTTGGACATTGGTAGCATTTGATACAGACGAGGCAACTTTTCACCCGTTTCATAGTAACTGATTTACGGTTATACTTTGTAATTTCTTTGAACTGCACTGCCTTGTTGCATCTAAAACTGTTACACAAGGTAATAGACAAGCAAAATGTTTGTATTGGAGTGCAAGGATATGTGTTACTTTCCATATTATATCAGTCGATATATGACAATGTGATTTTTTGTATTTTCCGTTTCTATGTTTAAGACTGCTTGTATGAAGTCAATGTTATCGTTTTTAAAGCTGTATAACAACTGATTGCTTGTCATGTTTGGTTAATAGGCTTGTTTAATGTAGGATTATATGGATCATAGCTCTGGAGAAGACTCTGATGGCATGGAAATGATTCGGAAGATGAGGAGTTTGCAGAGAAATCTTACATGGAGCTCAAGGGAGGTAAAAAGCTGGTCAAGTTATCAGACCAACTTTCACTTGCCATATTGTACCAACAAGAAAAAGCGTGACTACAAGTATTCCAGCCTTGACAATTGGACAAAAAAGCCAATATCTTGGCATTAATGTTCATGTATTCTAGCCTTCATGCTCCTAATCAGAAGCTGAGGGAAAGGATTGTGTCAAGTGCAAAGGCATACCCGTTGGATGCAATTATGAAAGACTGTCGGGACTATTTTCATGAAACTAGCAGACGAGTATCCTTTGAGTACACGCTATTAGGTACATGATTTTTTTGGCTCACTTGTGTTTTTGCACGTGAAACATTTGTAATGTGAAACTAACTCAACATATTTTAATAACTGGAGTCAATGATGATGTGGAGCATGCGAAAGAGCTTGCTGAATTACTTCATCAATAGGGACCTGGATATCATGTGAATTTGATCCCATTTAATCCAATTGATGGCACTGAATATGAGCGTCCTTACAGAAAAGCGGTACGCGTACCTCTACCTCTTTTCATACTGCATACTTTTTTTCCTTTTTTAAGAAAAGAATCAAGTTTGAATATGTGGTTAACTATCTACAAATATGTAGAGGTGGCATATGGGTAGGTTAGGGGGGTTGGTTTGTTAAAAAGATAAATTTTGAAGAGTTATGATTATAGTTTGGGTTGACGCATCACTTTTTTTTGGTCCAAAATTTGTAATTTGGATGAGTTTTGTCAAAATATGATTACAAAAATTCTAACTTGGTTGCTCTTTGGGTGACTTTAGAAACTTTGACATGTTTCGACCAATTTGATATGTCTTTGTAAGCTAAATTCTTTTATTTGACTCGCCCGTAAAATTTAACACAAATAGACCATCCATAAACTGGTAGAGATCCACCCCTATAACAAAATGGCTATAAATTTTGTCAACAACCATCCAAAAAGGCCAAGTTGGTGTAGTGAGTGAGATGGAAACATCTGTGACCCATTTATTATGGCTGTAGGTCATGTTACATCTACTGATGTACGGTTATTTTTTTATCAGGATCAGCGCCAGTTTGTTTGATCCAAAGCTGGGCCTGTGAGAGGTTTGGCAAGCTTGAGTTCACCTACCAAAATCCGAGGCCTAACATGGTGTTTCATCTGAGCTTAGTAATTTTGTATTCTATGGTTTCATATGACCATAAAATGAGTGAACCGGATAGATAATAGAATGAAAAGAACAAAATAACAAGATAAATGGTGCAGAGTCCCCCTACCAATGCCAACTTGCACTTTTGCCATCTAAGTTGGAAAAGCCGAAAAGGTTCCTTGAATTTCAGTCACAAAGACATTAAAGACTGTCATATGACAGCTTTTAAGAGGTTAAAAAAATTATCACCTGTGCCATCTTGTTATCATCTTCATCTTCTTCGCAAAGATATTAAAGAATGTTCAAATTCAAAGCAAAAAATTTGGAACATCTTTTTGTAGAGCTAAATCTAACTTATATTTTAATATCACCAGCAAAACCCTAGGAAGTTGTGCCGGGATTTTAAGATAACGAGATAAGCCTGTATTTCGGGTTCGCATCAGGCTCAATCATTCATAACCTTTAATGACTCGGAACGTCACATTATTTTACACCTCTCTTTGTGAAATTTTATTGTACAATGCTGCATTTTATACTGCACATTGTGATTATATGCATACTCAAGGTAGCTTACTTTGCAGAACAATGCCTTAAAAACATTTTCCCAAGATTGTATGCATTAGAACAGTTCAAAGAATGTAAAGTAGTGGACCGATGTAACATGTTATATGGGTCGAAATCTAGAATTTGGGATTGGAGAAGAGATTTACGTGATGGGCATGAAAAAAATCAGCTAGATGGACTACTTTATCTTTTGCGTGACTTTGACCCAAGTGATGTAGAAGACTCATGGGTCTGCTACCTAAATTCTAACAATACCTACACTGTGTCGTCAATGAGGAAGATGATTGAAGGTAACCTACTGCCCTTCCAGGAGGATAAATTTCGTTGGAATAGATATCTCCCAATCAAGGTAAATATCCTATCTTGGCATCTTCGTTTGAACCGGCTACCTACCCGTTGCAACCTAGACCATCACGGGATTGATCTACACACCACTAGATGTCCCTTATGCAATGAGGACCTTGAAACAAGCCAGCACATCTTTGTTGATTTTTTTTGAACGGCGAGTTAGTAGTTAGTGATTCGAGCCCACAGTGACATCCAATTGGGCAGTATGCAAGCATCAAACTTTTCTCCTTAGGGGATAAACCCCACTCCTGCTTCTATTTTTTGGGCCCCTGAAGGTCCATGGTGAGACTCGAACCTGAGACCTCTCCAAGGATACCTCCCCAATGTTAACTTGGTGGCCAACTGAGCTACCTCTCCAAGGATACATCTTTGTTGATTGCCCGATAGCTGTGATCTTTGGAACCGCATATCGCGTTGGTGGGGTATGGTGAACTATCCCAAAACCCTTCTCGACCTATCTTCTTGGGCGGACTCGATGAGTCTTAACAACCGTGTAAAGTTGTGCTTTGATGTAGTTTTGCAAACAGCTTTTTGGGTTCTTTGGAGGTATAGGAATCGAGTTTGTTTTGATTTAAAACCACCAAGGAAGGATACTCTCATGGATGAAATCAGGGTTTATTCGCATTCTTGGATTTGTCATAGAAGTAGGAATCTTGTACCTAATTGGATGGATTGGACTGTTGATCCTATATCCTCTTGTATGAACTTATTGTAATTCCTTTCTAGTTCCTTGCTAGTGTTTTAATTGATGTGTTGTTCAACAAAATATGTTTCAATTTATGTTAGAGTCCCGCAAAAGAACCGTTAGTGTACGCCCAACACGAGGTAGATGCAGGTGCAGCTTGTGGACAGCTAAGAAACGAGTTCCAAAAGAGTCCTTCGACCAAACCTTCCAACGATGACATACAACTTGAACCCGAAGGTTCACCTAAACCTGAACTCGAACAAGAACCGGAGGTTGCAGTTGCTTGTTAATATATATAGGTAAGAGTGCACGAGGTTTTTTTCTTTTTTTCTTTTTTCTTTTCTTTTTTTAATTATTATTATTACTTTTTTATTTTTTTTATATATTTTTTATTTTAAATTATATATATATTTTTTATTTATTTATAATGCATAACCACTTCTACTTCCATGGCTCCCCTCAAAGGGTTCAACCGTTCAACCATATTCGACAGGTTGGATTGCCGGTTCTGACAGTATGAGTTTTTTCACAGTCAAGAGATGCACAATGATTAGTGAGATGCAATAACATCTCTCCTTAGGGTATAATCATTTTGTGTAATATTTTGTTAGTTGTGTTACTAATTTATGTGCCTCTCTTTTTGACATTTTCTCGATATGTTTTTGGTTTTGTTTATTTTCCCAAAATATATGTTTGTTAAGTTTGTCCCAGTTTAGTTATTAAAATTGGTAACCTTCCGGTTTTCATCTCTAGTTATTTTGGCTTTTTCAGTATCTTAAATTTGATAATATATGATTGTTTATTTTTCGGTTTGAGATTTGTATCATATTAAGGTTTTCCATAGGTAGTTGGATGTTGATGACTTGATGTAACTAAAAAAGGAAGTGATAACCATCTGCTGGAAATTTTCTGGTTATAACTTTTTTCAAATTTACTAAAAACTTTTTTGAAATTTTTATAGAGTTTGATAACATATTTAATTGGTTGCACTACAGAGCGATCCATGCAAAAACCTATAACAAAAAAAGTAGAACTTTAACTGAAAATGGTCCAATCACAATCTATATCCTTCAAATCCTATAAGAGCACAAGTTGTTCTAGCACGACAAAAATTCTCTTTTTCAATATTATGTTATGTCATATCAGCTTTAACATTAACATTACTTACAGTCTTACACCATCAAAATGTCATTAACACCTTATTTTAGGACTCGCTATTTTATTTTATTATTTTATTTTTTTAAAGAAACTAAATTTTTATTTATTAAAGTATAAAAATACATATTATATAAAGAATCATTAAAGAAGAAAAATAGTACATTTAACTTTAGATTAAATGTACTATTTTTCTTCTTTAATGATTCTTTATATAATTTGTATTTTTATTTATTTATTTGTGAACTTCGCTTAACTTTAGATTAACTTTGCAGTTTTTATAGTACTGTGACCAAGGTTGCAAAAAACGCGAAATGATAGTCGGGCGGTCGACCCCTTTGTAGCTTGTAATCGGTGTAGGCAGGATTAATTGGATTGATATTTTTGACAGGTTTTGGGTATTTTCGGTGAGTTTTCGATATTCTCTGCAAGATTTTCCTTACAAAATATATTGATATAGATATAAACAACAACTATAAGTGATTACATTTGTTAAAGGTTGCATATATAGCGAATCGGTTATTACTCGGATTGGCATTTCTTGCAAGTTTTAGGTATTCTCGACAGGATTTTCCTTAAAAAAAACATCTTGTAAAAACTAGTAGGGATCGCCTCGTCCCTCCAAGAATAAGATTGCCCGCTCCATGCGCATCGCTCCACTGGCTCCACTCGCGAGCTTCCTGTAATAGATATAAAAGCGACCATAAGTGATTAATACTAGTTTACGATGAGGTTTGGGTATTTTTGGCGAAATTTGCAAGTTTCCGACAAGTTTGACCATCGTTTACAGTCGTTTACCGCTGTTGACCACAGTTGACTTATTTACACAAATCGGTAAGGCTGATGGCCTTACAGCGCCAAAGCGGTGATTAATTGTAGGCCTTTTTTTGCAGCACTGACTGTGACTAAACATGCAAACTTTTAAAACTTCGAGCGACATTTTTAAGATTTAAAATAGAAAAGAAAACAAAAAAGATACAAAAACTATGTATCTTTTTCGGTTCGTTTCACATGCACAAAACAAAAACCGCACACAAAACATTATTTTTTATTGAAAAAACCTAGCACACACCTCGCTATCGTGTACGCCAAAAACATGGCGCCTGACATGAGCTTAGCGCATGCCACCTAAGCTTTGGCTCTGCTTCTACGTGACGACACCTTGAACTCTAACTGAATTCATTTTAAATTTGTAGGTAACATATAATAAACCTAGTAAAATTAAATATTAAATAGTAATTAAAAATATATAATGTAACAGAAATTAATCGAAAAAGTTTATGCAAAATGTAAAAGATGTTACGGATAAATATAGAATGGATGTCCATATCTTTTAATGTTGGTAGTTACCTCTTTTAGAGTATTGTATCTTGTGGAATACTCCACCTTGTAACTATATATACATGCCTCCATAGAGAGATGAATAATACAACTCTTCAATGTTTTAATCTTTATTCTTGCTCTTTGTTCTTTTCTTTGTTATTAGCAGTGTGAGTAAGGATCAAATAAGAAATATAACTAAGATGAGAAGAATGAGAAGAAACCACAACCACAAATATTAGATGCACTCACAAAAATAGATGCATCTCCTTATTATTTCTCTTTCCTTATTTAAAATATGTGGCCACAATTTTTTCTCATTCTTCTCATTTCAATAATTCTTCTCACTAGATCCATACTCTTAGCAGTGTTGCAAAATAAGGCCTACAAGGCCGATTAATCACCGATTAGGTGCTACAAGGTCACCAACCTTGCCAATTTGTGTAAATCGGTTAAACAACTCGGTCAACGGTGGTCAAGCTTGTCCGAAACCTTCAAACCTTGCTAGAAATTTCCAAAACTCACCGTAAAATGGTTTAATAAGTTATACTTGTTGTTTATATCTATTTCAAGATATTTTTTTAAGAAAAATCTTGCCAGTAATACCTAAAATTTTCCGGAAATACCAAAAACTTGCCGAAAATACATAAAACTAGTCGAAATTGCCAAACCGATTAATCACCGATTACTCCCGCCTAGACCGATTATAAGCTACAGGAGGGTCGACCGCCCGACTACCGATTCATGATTTTTGCAACCTTGGTTATTAGTTCCATAAAACGTTATCAACACGATCTACAAATATTTTTCGGTTTTTAAAAAATACGAAGTCTTCAAAATAAAAAGAAGAATGTTGATGATAGGGAAGGCAGAAACTTGTTTGGTTTACGGTATGACTTCCGAATCGTGATGAGGTAAATCTTAAACTAAAGTATATTGATCTCATGTTATTTATAGGATCCATTATATGACTATTAATTAGCTCCCTGTATGTGTCTTGCATGCATAATTGTACGTTAACTTATAATACATGAACTCTAGCTATTTATTGTTACCACAATACAATTAATATGTTATTCTCAAGGTTATAAATAGTGAGGCATGGGGTGGCGGCATGGTCAAGCCTCAAGCCTTAACGTGAGGCGTGGCGGCATGGCGCTTTTAAGGCGTGAATTAAGGCGGCAAAAAGTATTTATAGATTTATATTATATTTCATTAGTATATCATATTTCATATACATCGAGCTTACAAAAAGTGTTATACATAAGCAATAAAGTCAAGAAACTCTCTTTACATTTGTAATCTTCTTCAAATACTAGTAAACCATTAAACGCCAAATACCAGTAAACCTCAAATACGATGCCCAAATTCCAATTACTAGTAAATCCCCTAAACGTCTCAAATACCAGTACATCTTATCACGACTTATCGCACCTCATCTCATGCCAAGCCTTAAGACGACGCCTTAGTCTTTGCGTGGCGTGAAGTTGACGCCCGCGCCTTTGCGAGGCCTTTTATATATACGATGTTTTATATTAACATACATTAAAAGCTACTGATAATATAGCATATCGGTTGCTAATTAACTTTTAATTTTTGAACTGCTATTATGCATGGTTTATTTGTTTATATTGCTTATAAATATATTTATTTGTTGATCTCAGTATCAGTATTATTTTCGATTTGTTAATGGTGTTGTAACTATTAATTTAATTACCTATTGTAATTTGCGCCACCATACATTGGCCTTATTCATATGCTACGCTTTGTGCAACCAAATTCTCCTCATGGATATAAGAGTCATTGGTTTCACATTATCATACGATTTTATTTTCTTACGAGACACTATGATAATTAATTAATCTTGTATGTATATATCTATATTTTTAGCAAACTGTAACTAGGAAATAAGATGTGTTTCTTTTCTCTAATAATGCTATAGGCTAATAGAGTTTAATAATATATAGCACTACTAGTTATAATGCCCGCGCACGCGCGGGTTTATTATTATTTTTTTTTATTTTTTATTTTTTCAAATAACTATTTAAAAATTTTAATCTTATTGTTAGTTGCATCTTATCTATATTTTTTGTATTTATCTTCTACTTGTGTTGTGGATGAATATAAAATGTTAGCTAATAAGAAAATAATTTTTTTTTTAAATATCTTATCTATATTTTTTGTATTTATCTTCTACTTGTGTTATGGATAAATATAAAATGTTACTTACTAAGAAAATAATCTTTTTTTTTAAATAAAATTATTACTAAATAAAGTATGGTTCCAATTTTTTTGAAATGAAAAATTCCCAATAGAGGTTTTGTTTTATTATATAAAAGATTTGAAATAAGATGTGCTTTACACATTGAGACTCAGATATTGTTGAAGACTTTATATTAATTGGTTGTTTTTCTATATATTGCTATGTTTTCTGCTTTTAAATGATTATCTTTACTACCTTATAATGCATTTAGGACATTCCCTAAATAGCAAAGCTTAAAAATTCAGACTCAACACTTACTTATAATGGAAATTTTGTGTTACTTTTGCAATAAATTAATACCTTTGCAAGCATAAATAAAAAGTTACTGCATTACATTACGTTATGTAAAATATCTTGAATTTGATAACAGCTCCAACATTCATAGCCCATTTAAGATAGATGTAACAGCCCATTCATAATGTTATCATCTTCATAACAGCTTTTCAGCCCATTTAAAACAAAACTTAAAATTAAAACTCATACATCATATATAAACCTCAGTACCTCACCTCTCTGGCTCTCTCTATGTCGTTACTTCCCCACACACACACACACAACCCACACCCTAACTGTAAACCATCATCAACCGACGCCACCAACTAAACCCGCCACCTACTGTCGCCACAATAGCCACCATCATGCCGCCATCTGCCGAAATAGCCACCATATCGCCATTTTGGTTGTTTCGGTGGGTTTGGGTGGCTTCGATTTTTCGGTTTGGTTGTTGGTGTCAGTGGGTTTTTGGTGCTGGTTTCCGGGCTTTTANGTCCCAACATAGCCTCGTATATAGTATTAAAATGAGCCCAATGCAAGACTGGCAAAAAAGTATGTCCACTACTAGTACTTCACTTGCACTATTCATCATCTTCAAACTCTATCTTCTTTCTTTCTTTCTTTTTTTTCTAAAAACAAAACTCAAAACATAGTTCCCTTAAAAATGGGTGTAGCATTTCCGAAAAACCAAAAAAATTCACAAAAAATTACACTTGGCCAAAACCGTATGTGGCACGTGCCACAGGTGGCTCGGGCATAGCTCCGCCCCTGTCGCTATCGCGATCTGGTAATACCAGATGATGACAAAGAAGCTCACCTATAAATAGAGTGCATTTATCACTCTCAACTAAGGGTGAGCAAACGGACCGGATGGACCAGACCGACCGACAAAACCGACCGGACCGGACCGAGACTGGACCGACCACATTCGGTCCAGTCTCGGTCTAGAGTTTTTCATAATTTCGGTCTCGGTCCGGCTTAAAAATCGGACATTTAGCCTATTTGGACCGAGACCGGACCGGACCGAGACCGGACCGACCACATTCGGTCCGGTCTCGGTCTAAGTTTTTTGCCGGATTCGGTCTCGGTCCGGTCCGGTTTTCGCCCCGATGAGCACCCTTACTCTCAACGGTATACTACACAAAAGCTTAAATAGATCACTTCAAATAGAGCGGTTTTCTTAAAAACCGATCTATTAAATGGAAAAGAATGGAAGAGTAATAAATAGATAGATCTAAGTAACTTGTAGTTGTAAACATGATTAAATGAGAAACTAAATAGATCGGGTATTAATAAATAAACGATCTATTTATCTCTAACGAGGTTGTAATCCCGCGCGTTGCCGCGGGGTGTTTCCATAGCAGTTGGGGTAAAAAAAGAGGTCCAGAGTTGAACAATATATTTTCGGAATCAACATAAATGTATTTTTTTTTGGCTATTGTTGGTATAAACTTTGGATCCCAAAGTCAAAACAATAACACTATAGTAGCAAGCAGAGCATATAAATTCACAGTTCCACCATGCGCATATTTGAAGTGCATGAACTGTTGCATACCAGAAATAGGTGTTACATTGCAAGAATATTATATGAGTTAAATAACTTACAAAATGTAGTATCTAGTACCATGCCATATTTTGCTACAGAAATGGCTACTTTTTTCATCTGCATACTCTCTGATGTAGATAGTTTAGTGTTTAGCATGCATATCTCTAAACAAACAGTGCACAAAAACGATAATCGTAAAGTATTTACCTCTATCCCATGCAAGTCATTAATTTTATTTTCGTAAACGATAATCGATAATCGTAAAGTAAAGTATTTGTCTCTAAACTTCTTGTGCATCTGTTGCCATTAATTTTACTTTCGTTACCCCACTCAGTTTCAGCAGGCACAAAAGCAGTCCAATCCTTATCGCCTGGAAAAAAAACTTGCCACACTCAATACCCTTACCAAGAATATTATATCAGTTAAATTGTGTAGTCGAAGCACATTTGGAGGCAACTTAAGAGTTAGGATCACGATTTTTCCATTCAAGTTTTTGTTTTCCTTTCGTATTTCAATATAACAATACAGGAGCTTATATTAGATTATTATTATTTCACCCAGTAACTTTTTTCGACCTATTAAGCAGTTTTATAAAATGGGTGCCTTTGTAAGTATAAGATTGCAAATGGGCTTACTAAGAAGTAAACAAAGTAACTGAATTTAGATTTATCGTCTTACGCTTTTAAACATAAAGAACTAAACAAAGTACTTTTTCTATATCCATATACTTCTATAATACACCTGAGCACACCCCTGATTAGTATGTTTACTATTCAAAAATAAATATATAAAAAAAGCCATACCTTCTTATGCAGACAGCCGAGCTAATTGGACTTAAACTCATTCCTAGCAGACCCTTGAAGCCTAAGCATAACAACTCCTTTTTCAAATCAACATTTTGTTCCCTGACTTTGTAAAACTCAACACGCCTTCAAAATCATCAACCGAAACACTTGAATTGGTCTGGGTCACATTAGTTTTCGATCAACCTCATCCTGCAAACAAAAATTACCAAAAAATTCAGAATGGGTCGGCTAAAATTGGGATCAGTCATCGCTATATGTACGTGTGTGGTGAAGTGCATACTGGTCGTGTGATTGAGCTCTTAAAAGGACCTACTGCTTCTTTTCCTATATTCTCATAGGCCACTTTGATTAGTCCTTTTTCAAATCAGCACCATAAAGTAACCTGTTTCAACCTCTTACCAACCTGATCATGTGTATACAAAGCTAGGAAGTTTTGGCTTCTGTCTTACCCCACTAAGTTCAAATGGGTATTTAAAAAAAAAGAAAAAAAAAGAAAAAAAAAGAGCTAAATGTTAAACAGGTGGATAATTAGTGTCACCCGTTGACTGACCATCCAGTGTAGTTTATGGAAAACAATGGTGCCTGGACAATCAAGAAGTTCCACCTAACCATCTATTATCTTTAAGAAACTTTCTATGAAGCTTTTAATTGAAATGCAATTAAAAGCTCATAAGCCAAAAGCTTTTTCCAATTTTCATATAAGCTCATAAACCCAAACAATAAGCTAATCCAAACATTGCATACATTTTTTTAGGTCTAACATATCAAAAGTTAGAACTCCAATATATGAAGCATGGAAAAAGTAAGCATGTAAAATCACTGAATCAGATGCAAGTTTTGACTAATTAGCCTATTTCAAACAGTTCTTTTAAGCCAACTTACTGGACCCCTAGTAGATAAAAACATAAATACATCAGCTATTCTGAATTCAGAAGGTGAGGTTTTTACCTTTCTTGCCACCATAGTAAGGAGTTCTATTCGAGAATTCATTAGGCGAGTCGACCAACTGGTTCAGCGAGCTATCAGTCCAAGTGTCAAGTTGCGTTAACCATGATGGTATGGTGCAGGAATGATAAAATAAACATGAATAAGAAAAGTAAGCATCGAAATGGTTGTATTTCTAAAGAACTGATGGTACCTGAATGAGCACGTCCGTTACATACAAAGACCAACCAACAAATATATTCTTCACCCGTTGTTCAAATAAAGAAGAAAAGTAAGCCGGAAGAACTTTTACAAACCACATTGACACTCGGATAAGGGGAACAAATTAAGTACTGCAGTTGAACAATAAAGTAAATAACTTATCTTGCATAATCGTATTTGTTAAAGTCTGTTGTTGCTGATGCTTTTCATGTCGATCATTCTCTAGTTCGAAATCATTCTACAAATTCAGAATTCAAAATAGCATGAGAAGTAACAAAAATATCAGATTAGAAATAACAAAAATATCAGATTTGATACTCAGATTTGAGAGTTAACCTTGAAATTTTTGTGTTCCAAGTTTTTTTGCATGTAGGCTTTCTTTGGCGCAGTGACAACGCGAGACCAAAATCTAGCCATGATTGCAATAAGTATTGGGGTCATGTTGCACTACCCGTCACACATACATACATACGTTCACATCCTCATGAATACATTCATGTACCGAAAATGGATGATCATCACATAATGGCTCAGGCGTGTGAATATAGTACCAGAGGCGAACGGCATCCATGGCTGCAACCACCACTCGGGTAAAGCTGCCTCGCCAAGAGGCCGACGCTGCCAAAGTAATCATGGTGAAATAACCCAGGTTTGCAAATATATGAGCAAAACCGAGCACCGGCCATGGCTGCAACCACCAATCGGGTAAGGCTGCCCCGCCAAGATACCGGTGCTACTAAATGAAGTTCATAAAATTTTTAAACACGGATAACTATCATCATTGCCTGTATGTATGTGTTAGGCGTTAAATAGGTGAAACACCAACATAGCCCCAACTTATGCAGGACCGAATGTGTGATTACGATGTTAGCAACTATAGACAATACACGATCTCAAACAATCTTATTACGTGGCAGTAATTGGCCTTTTTGCAAACTTAACAGCACAATAAACAAAAATAATGCATATTGCAAATAAGGGGTGTTGTTTCGGGTTATATAGCCGGCTTATGCCTTATGATTTTGGGCTTATGTTTGATAAGGTCACTTTTTTGTGGCTTATTTTAAAACTTTTCGGCTTATATAAGTTTATCAGGTCATAATGAACTTATATAAATCGAAAAGTTTAAAAAAATAAGCCTATGAAACATGAGCCCAAAACCAAATAAGCCATAAGGCGAAAGAAACACCGACTAAGTAATATGAAATAAGCCATTCATTTCCTGCTTATGAAAAGCGTTTGTATTAGAAGAAAAATATTGTGAATTGCTCTTCTGCTTAAAAATAAGCCGAAAAATTAAGCATCCTCGTATGCTGAATATATACAATGTGGCAAAACATTTCTACCCAAACAGAAACACACACAAAGATTTTCACATCATTTCATCCCAAAAAAAACACATATTTTCAACGAAAAAAGACCGTGGCACAAATAAAAGTGAGTAAAAAATTACCCCAACATCAGTTATGGCTTGTTGAAGTTGAGAAACATATGGCGCCATAAGCTCAAGTCAGCAACCTCCTAAGCACAGAAAAAAAAAAGGCTTATCAGCTTTATAAAAATTAAATAAGCTCATGAGCAGGGAAAATAAGGTAGTCCAAACATGCTCAAATCATATCTTATAAATAAGCCATAAGGTTAACCATTATAAAAAAACCCTAAAATATACCCATAAAAAAAACGAAATAAGCAAATCCAATAATCCATAAAGTCTCGCAAGTGTGTCCACACCCAATAATCTAAGAAAATACAAACATGTTAATAACTTGTTCTTAACATCAATCAAATAATACATCAATCAAATAATCCATCTTTTTCATAAAAAAAATAATAACAAATCCATATAAACCTGCGAAAAAACCCCTAAAATTAACAAAGAACCTTAATTACAACTTAAACCTAATTTTAAAATGTGTGTGTGGTTATGAAGAATCCAGAACCATTCGTATGTATCTAAAAAATTATGGTGGCAATCGGATAAGGAACCCTAATATGTGGTGGTACAATTTGGGCAAGAACACCTGGCAACAATATAACCACAAAACCCCCTCCCTAGAAGAGTATAAAGAATTATTTTTGTTGTTTTTGTAGCCACACTCACAACATGCACTGTGGATATAAATAATTTGGGTCGGGGTGATTAGATCCATCGGAGTATTTTACCGGTGTCGGAGCAAGGAGATGAGAGAGGAGGAGGACTTGAATGTGAGTGAGGTCCGAATAGTTGATGGGTATTATTTCGGGTATAAGCACACCGACCAAAAAAGGATACCTAGGAAGCTATGATGAATAGTACCCGGGGTTTATACTTAACTTATAATTTGTACCAACTAATTGTACCAACTAAAATAGGCTTTGATAAGATGTTGGCAAACTTTTAAAAGTAAAACCTATGACGAAGAGAAAAAAGATACTATATTATAATACCACGGGGTTTTTTTATAAAAATTTAATTGTATAGTATTATCGTTTAAAAACAGAAAATCTTATGTATATTTTAAAAAGTTAGAGTATCAACATATGCGAATGTAAGAAAAATAGTTAGCAGAAATTGTAAATATAACCGTGGCATCGACCTTGTATTTGATTCTTGAGCGTGTCTCCTTATAATGTTATTGGGCCAAAGGTTCTTTGATCACATGGGTATACAAATAAATCAAATTTAGTTTAAATTTTTTGTTTATTATATGGATATATTAGAATTTACCCATGAAAATTATGATATAAGTACAACAAATAAGTATGCATGAGTTTTTCATTATGTATTAATATCAATTAACATTTTGTAAAAATTTTATTTGAAGAAAGATTTAACTTTGTTTAGCTGACATAGATGTTAATGTTGAGGTTAATGTTGTTGTTTAACTTTAACTATTGATATCATGTTGTACAAAATATGCGAGTTTAGTAGCACATAATGAGCGTTGATGGAGTTAAAATATACTCCGTAAAGTTTTTTAAAATGTTTTTCCGGATATCCGTATATAAACTTTAAATAATAATTACATGAGTCGTTATAAGTAGAATCGCATATATTTATTTTCATATCACAATAACTCGTACTTACCATTTGATATTTATATTATTGTTAATAATAATATAACTGTATTTAATATCCAAACCCGTGTACGTATAGATTAAACTTTTAAATAGGATAACATGAGTTCTTATTTATATTTAACATACATAGTAAAGAGATATTTTAATAGATGAAAGTTTAAAACTAATATTTATTTCAAAATTATTTAACGTATACTAAAACTAATTCGTACATTTATAAAATTTTGTAAGTTTAATTGATGGAAGTCTCAAACCAATACTAATACTAATGTAATTGGAAACAAAGTTCATATTATAAAGTGTAGGAGATATAAAGCGTAAGGGGTTATTTGTTTATTATCTAAAGTTATAAAAAAATATGGAGATTTATAATTTTACACTTAACTCCATATAATATATTTAAAATTCAACCATTAACGTTTTATTAATTACCTCGTCATTTTTTAAGTTTTTATTTTCATAAATTTGACACATATATTTTTATGTGTTTTTTTTCCTTAATCAAATTTTCCACCAAATTTATTAAAGTTTGACCAAAATCAATTCAATTTTGACTTTTTAATGGCCAATCATATTGCTCGATTTCGCATATGGGTCAAAATCAACCATTCCTATTGGTTCAATTTTTTTTCCACTAAGATTATTTTGTCAAAAAAACTCCGAAAATTAATTCAATTTTGACTTTTTAATGGCCAATCATATTGCTCGATTTCGCATATGTGTCAAAATTAACCATTCCTGTTGGTTCTATTTTTTTCCACTAAGATTGTTTTGTCAAAAAAACTCCGAAATGATGTAATTCTTTTATTATATAAAAGATTATATTCATAGTCTTCAACTTGAATGTCATATTATACTTTTCTTATATACGTATAGAAACCAAGTCCTAAAAGCTTACGAAAAGTAATAAACACTATGTAATATAGAATTTGTTTTGATACACGGAGATATTCAGTCTATTACCATTTTTATTAGATTCGTTCAATAGGGTGTGGAACGACAATTAATATATACTGTATATGTTTAGATTTAATACCGGCCAGTATGATTGAAGTGTACGAAGAAAAAATGATTTATGGTGATGACCTTTCTTAGAAAATCCAAGTGGGTTGTTAAATGGGATGTCCAATGTAAGAAGGCAGTTGAAGAAAAAGTGAGAACCAACCTGAAAATCTAATACTCCGTAATAGATAATTACTGATTGTTATCTTATGTTACATATGGATAAGTAGATAATACGGAGTAAGATACGTATCCTGTTAATTTTGGATCTTCTATTTTTAATTATTTTGTTAAAGTAGTGAATGCCTTTGGTTTAAAATAATTTGCCTTTCAAAAAATGCATTTGGGACCTTTCCAACATAAAAGACTCTAACAACCATCTAGAAATTAATGTATTAAAGTTAAAACAACCATTCTAATAGCCGGAAAAACTTGTAACTAAACATTAAACATGCATGTAACTATAAAATCAAATGACTAAATATCAAGACTTATACATCCGAACTTTTTTTTTTTTCTTTTTTTTAACAGAATTCAAATGCCAAATCACAACCCTTTCATTAACTTGTAGTTGCTACTGGTGAATGTTGAAAACGCGTGCAACATACAACTCATGAACTTATATTTTAGGGTACCCGTCGCCGCAACGCGCGGGTACCCTGCTATTTTGTTTATGTACATTACATTTTACTTTGTATCCACATCTATCTTTAATTATGTTTTAAAGATGCTACTTATGCTACTCACTTTAATTTGAACCTTATGTTTATTCGAATGTGAAATAATTCGCATTGTTATGGTTTATAGTTTATTTTAATAAAAAAAATTGTCGTTATTTCGTAAAGTTGTTGTTAGAAATATATATAAATGAACAAGATTTGCTCGCCTCAACATTTAGTCACCGGGTACCCGCCGCTTGCTAGTCTCTTTAATTTGTGAACATGCATGTTTTTATTGTGACTCTTAATAAAAGTTTTTCTCTCCATATTCCCTTTTATTGAGCAGGAGCCGTTTACATATGTTGGATGAGTAAAAGTATAGGATGGCTTTAAAATATTAGAATAATGATATTTATTTATTGTTTGACTTAAAGATAAAAAAGAATAAGCTACCATTAAAAAAAATAATAAAAAAAAATTATTGAGAAAACATGTTAAAAAGAAAAATATCCATCTGATAGTATTTTTCTATAAGCTCACGTACAATACACAATACATGTTTTTAGTTGTCTAAAAATCATAATATGAATCTTATGACTGGGCTTCATATAATTCTGATATCTATTGGATGTGGATGTACGGTATATGATTTGTTGAATTCTAGATTTTATATAATTTTGATGACATGTTTTATTGTGATCCCGTTGTCTTGATTTGGCTTCTACGATTTAAAAAAATCGATATATCACCTATANTGGTTTACGGTATGACTTACGAATCGAGATGAGGTAAATCTTAAACTAAAGTATATTGATCTCATGTTATTTAAAGGATTCTTTATATGAATATTAATTAGCTTCCGATATGTGTTTTGCATGCATAATTGTACGTTAAATTATAATACATGAACTCTAGCTATTTATTGTTAACACAATACAATTAATATGTTATTCTTGTGACATTGAGATCAATCTTTATATATATTAACATACATTAAAAGCTATTGATAATATTGGTTGCTAATTAACTTTTAATTTTTGAACTGCTATTATGCATGGTTTATTTGTTTTATATTGTTTATATTACTATTATTATTATTATTATTATTATTATTATTATTATTATTATTATTGAGAAAACATTTTAAAAATATCCATCTGATAGTATTTTTCTATAAGCGCACATCTAATAACATGTTTTCAATTGTCTAAAAATCATAATATGAATCTTATGACTGGGTTTCATATAATTCTGATATCTATTGAATGTAGTTGTGTGATGTATGCCTAACTTCTTCACTAAATTAACCACTACTAGCTGTATATGATTTGTTGAATTCTAGAATTTTATATAATTTTGATGACATCTTTTATTGTGATCCCGTTATCTTGATTTGGCTTCTACGATTTAAAAATTCGATATATCACCTATAAATCTTGATTGCTCTTGATATGCTTGATCTTTATATATAGTTTTGTGTGTGACATTGAATTTGTGATAACTCTCCACCATGAAAAAAAAAAAAAAAAATNAAAAAAAACATTGTTTAAGGCATACTTATAGTCGCATTAGGATTGAGAGAAAGAATATGTTAATTATAGTGGTTACCTATTCACATGCATGTAGACATGTGCTTTGTGCTATCAATCTTAAACGATTTAAACATATTAAAGGAGCTTTGTTGATATTATTTGTGATCGTATTACTAGATTTTGATCCTTTTTCATACAATACTATAATTCGTAAAATAAGTGGGATATATTTGCATGACTTAGTTGGCTTGAACGTATTGCTTACGAGTTATGCCTTTGTGAATTAAACATCAGTTATGATGTTAGTAACAATATGATATATGTTTGAAATAAGGGTAAAGGTTTACATATCTCTGACTATGTAAAGGATTTGTTTCATATAATGTAAATAAATTAGTTGTACATATGTTACTACTTGAAGAGGCTAAAAAGTAAAAATAATTTCATAGAACTTGTGGCAATGGGCGAATGTGACAAGTCTCAGATAATCTCCTGCATATTGGGTTTGCTTTAATAACTATGAATTGCCTCTAATTATCATCTCATGTAATGTATAAATTAATACTATACCATATTCTAATTGATTGTTTGGTGTCAATAATAAAGCTACTACAATGCAATTTTCTTTTCTAATAGAAGGCAACCAAGGAAACTCTTTATTAGTTATAAAGGTATCAAACTATTCCTTAATTCAATATAACCCTTTATGTGATAGTAAACGAAATGGGTTAAGCGTCTATGATATATGGCATACTTATTTTGGCCTTTGCTATTGTGTTTTGTTATATACGTGTGTTATTTATTATATGATTTTATTTGCTTAGGAAACATTTTATGGTTAAAGGTATATATGTGTTAAGCAAATTGTGCAACTTTACTATGACAAAGATGTTTCATGTTTGATAACGCTATAAGTTAATGTAGATATTATATTGAACTATGTGAAAGCATTAAAAGAGCTCATATAAATTTGTTTGGAGAAATATGATGATTTATTAGTTCTCTATATTATTCGAATTTTACATATGAATGTGCAATTAAAACACGTGTGGTCATACATTAGAAGTTTATGAGCCAATATTGTTGTATTAACTGGCATGATCGGTTGGACCATCCCTGATCAATAATGATGCGAATCCATATACAAGAACCATGAGTTCTTCAAAGTTGATTTGATTAGTTTATTGTCTCAATGAAAGTACATTGTTCATGTATCACCACCAAGTTAATTATGGACTATGTCCTATAAAGTTTTGGAAAGAATATGACGGGGATGTATGTAGGCCTATATATCCGCCATGTTGATCATTTTGAACTTTAAAATCGATGCATCGTCAAAATGATTGTAAAAGACGCAACTTAAAGTTAGCGTGATTAGTGGCTTTAAGTTATCAAATGCGAGCATGTTTCCAAATTATATTATTGAGAATGGGGGTGAATACTCTGGCGACTTTGGCGATTCACAAACAACCCTAACTTTTCTGCTAAATCGATCTCTATCTCAGTGATTGATCTAGTTGTTTGCTGGTTGATGGAATTGCTACCAATCTAATCGCTAATTAGGGTTTATGATCAGTCGGTTTGATTGTTCTCTATTAAACGTTTTGCAACTGATCCTTGTCGGTTCATAACTACTATAAATCAACCGCTGCCACCATCACCATTAGTCTTGTGATCGAATCTATGGGTTAATTTATGTGCTGTATTGCTAAAAACCCTAGTTTTTAAACTAGGGTTTTATTCGTATTGATTGAAGACCAGGCGTTTATTTTCTTCTTGTTTTTCTGGTTCCTATTACTTGTTGTACGGGGTGTGTGGCTGATGTGATGTCGTCCATGGGAGAGGAGAACAATACATTAACACGACCTGTTAATGTTGATGAATCGTTGTCGTATGTGACTATGAGGAAACATAAGAAATCTAATAGGAATGTTGTTGATGATGAACCTGTGGATAAGACTATTGGTTTAGCGGGTGAGGAGTTGAATACTAATGCAACCAATCATGTCTCTAGGGTGGAGCCGGTTCCACTTGTTCCTAGTCTTTCACATGATTCAGGTGTAGAGTCCTCTCTTAAGAGTAAGCAAGATTTTATTGAAACTTTGTTTGGCGTATCTCTTAAAACACTAGAGGATATTGATGCTTTCACTTTAGGTTTGGAGGCTGGTAACTATACGGTGTGGAATGAACTGGATAATGATGTTCATGAAAGGGCTAAGGATGCTGTCGTGTGTTTGTGGGAGGCTTTTAAGGCCGAACATAAGGCTAATGAGTCTCCTATTGTCCAATCTGTGGACATCAATGCTAATGCTACATCATATGCTGGAGCTACAGGTTTGAGGGATGTTCATTCTAGAGGTGATACTATTTTTCGTCCCTTGGTTGCCGAACCTGTATTTGAAGGTGTTAACATCTCTATTCCCCGCAAAGTGGTTGAAAAGGTTAGTTCTCGTTTAGAACATACTTTATATGGCTATTTTATGGGAAAGAGGATGGCGTTTCCAGTTGTTGAATACTATGCTAGGAATAACTGGGCGAAATATGGCCTAAAAAGGATTATGATGAATTCCAAAGGCTTCTTTTTCTTCAAATTCGATGCATTGGCCGGTGTGGAAGCTGTTTTGGAAGGTGGTCCTTGGATGATACGCAAATCTCCAATTATTCTCAAGAAGTGGTCTATGGATACTTGTTTGCGTAAGGAAGAATTGACTAGCATTCCGGTATGGGTTAAATTGCATGATGTTCCTCTTCAAGTTTTTGAAGAGGATGGTATTAGTTTGATTGCTACTTTTATTGGTAAACATGTTATGCTTGATTCGTTCACGACCTCTATGTGTAAAGAATCGTGGGGTAGAAGTAGCTTTGCTAGATGTCTTATTGAGGTCAATTCTAATACTGATCTCAAAGAGGTTGTTACTATTGGTTTCCCTTCACTTTCGGGGGAGGATTTTACTAAAGAGACTATTCGGGTGGAATATGAATGGAGGCCCCCCAGGTGTGATATATGCAAAATATTTGGTCATACTAATGATCAATGTCCCAAACAGGTGGTGAACCCTCATGTTGTTTCTACATCACAGGTGGTAACCCCTACTGTGACGCTGAATAATGATGGTTTCCAAAGGGTGGGTAAGAAGAAGAAGAAGGGTAATGCCAATTCTACTAATGGAAATCAGTTTGTTGGTCCATCTGTTAAACAAAATGTTAGATATGAGCCAAAGGCGACTACTAGTGAACCTAAGAAGGGAGCTAATACTATGGGTAATGCATCTAAATCGTCGTCTATGTTGAAGTCTACTAGTCCTATCTCTAAGGAAGGTAATATTACTACATCTAACTCGTTTGCTGCTTTGGTGAACGATGAAGATGAAGATGGTAAACATGTTGCAAATTTGAATGAAGAATCGGCTAATTTGGATCCGAATATAGGTGTTAGTCCATCTTTCACGGTATATCCTGGTTAGCTTGTTTTTGTTTGTTTCTTGAGTTGTTAGTGCGAATGGCATGTCATAAGCACTAGTTTCTTGTTTTAAGCTAATTAGTTGTCCACCTTGTTATGTAAGCTTTATCGCCTACGTAACGGGCTGAGATATGGGATTTCACCCATATCCATTGTACTTAAACGTTATTTGGTTAATCTATTTACCAGGGTGCAGGATTACTCCCCTTTACCCAAAAAGAGTGGGGGTGAATACTTCCAAGTATTGGGCGATTATTGTAATAAGTGTTGAACATAAAAGTAGCTCATGTTCATACGCGAATTGCTTTTGTTGAAACGTTTATAAAACGTCTTCAGTTGATTGCAAAGCCAATAATATTGTGAGAACAAAACTTTAATTTATGGGGCATGTTATGATATATGAATCGCATCTTGCCAACAATATATAATGAATCCTCCCCGTTATAATGGTTTTGGTCACCAACCATATTTCCCATGTGAGATTTTGTAATTGTGCGAAATGGGATGTTGAATTTGATAATTCATCCAGATTGGTGGACAACTGTTGGCATACCAGTAACAGATGATAATGGTTCAGTTCGCCGTCTCATCACAGGTGATCTTTTTGCTAAAGTGAGGACCCAACTCCTTTCTTACACTTTCCTTCATTAGATTAGTTTATTCTTTATATCCTTCTATGTTTGACAGAGTATAGGTGGCATATTGTGTGGCTTGGCAGTTTGGTTAACACGTCTCAATGATTCGGGTCAAAATGAAACAGGTCGGTCAGCTTGGGCTGGACAAACACTTTTTTGTTCATATTTTGGTTTGTAGCTGATTATGCATTATTTATTATTACCAGGTTAATTATTTAGTGTCTTATAAACAGAACTATTTTGGACGTTGGTAGCATTTGAATACAGGCGAGGCAACTCTTGACTCGTTTCGTATTAAACTGCTTTTTATTTATATTTACTAATTTGATCCGTTTTCAATAAAATATGATCCAATTTAACCTTTCTTGATAAAATTGGTTTGAGATTGCCACCTTTAGTAGAGATTTGTTGTGCAGAACTATCAACATCTTACATGAACTATTTTGTAGGGCATACTCAAACAACTGTGAAAAATTGTGTGTATGTGTTAAAGATGGTAGGCCATAAGTTTATATCTGCCTTTAGATCATATGTAGTGCCAACGATTGGTCTCTTTGTATTTCATGATGTACAAATAGGGCAAAGGATGATGACCATTTCCACTGTCGGAGTTCCAAATACTATTAAGAGGCTTGCTTCCCACAAACTTCAGTCTACATTGCATTTAGGTAGACTCCCATTTGACGTAAAATATATACGAATAAATAAAATGTGATTCTATATTGAGGATTTGAAGAAGTAATGCAAATTGACCAATGTTGGTACTAGATTTGTGACAAAATCCACACCAAGTATTAATTTGATAAGTTGATGATTAGACATAGAAGTAAACATCTTGATCTTAATGTTCTTGTGTTTCAGCCTTCATGCTCCGATGAAGGAAAAGATTGTACCAAATGCAAAGGCCTTACCGGTTGGTGGCAATTATGAAGAACTGCGGGGGCTATTTTTATGAAACTAGTAGACGGGTATCCTTCGAGTACACATTATTAGGTATATGATCTATCATTCACTGATGTTTAATGCATTTAAAAAGCATTTTTAAGACGAAAAATAAATCTACATGTTTAAACAACTCGAGTCGATGATGACGTGGAGAATACGAAGAACTTGCTGAACTACTTCAACAATGGGCCTGGATATCATGTGAATTTCATTCCATTCAATCCTATAGATGGTGCTGAGTATAAGAGTCCCTACCAGAAAGCCATTTGTGTTCTTTACTGCATTGTTTCTCCTTTCACGCATTTAAAAAGAAACAACTTAAAAAAATTTTGGTTAATTATCTCCAAAATGACTATGAGCTAGTCAACAGCCTTGAAAAAGATAAAGTGGCTCAATCTTTCATATAATTTTTATGAACCAGCTCGTATTGTGGGCATGTCTTTTCTAGAAATCAGTTATTGTTACATCTTAGATGTACCAATATTAAATTCTTTGCTGCACCTTGTGGTCATCTACATACTTGAGCTAATCTAAAACTTACTTTGCAGATCAATATGTTTCAATCTATGTTGGAGTCCTGAAAATAACCGTTAGCGTGAGCCAGACACGAGGTCTAGATGCAAGTGCAGCTTGTGGAAAGCTACGAGATGAATTTGAAAAGAATCCCTTACTTACACCTTCCAACATTGATATGCAATCTGAATTTGAAGGTTCTCACTTGACCCTAAACTCGAACCAGAACTTGAACAAGAGGCAGCAGTTGCCTGTTAAATGTTTATAATAGATGGTGTTGGGAACTTTTCTATAATGCATACCTACATGTACTTCCATGGCTTCTGTGACTGGTCAAACGGTTTAACTGTTCAACCATATTTGACAGGTGGGATAGCCGGGTTGACGGCTTGCATTTTTCATGATCAAGAGATATATAGTGATTAGTGAGATGCGTTAGTCAAATATGCATCTCTTTTTAGGTTATAATCATTAAGTGTAATATTTTGTTAGTTATGTTGCTGATAGTTGAGTTTGTCCCAAATAGTGATGTGAACAGTGGATAACTTTTTATCCAGTTGTTCATCTCTAGTTATTTTAAGTATCTTAGTATTGATAATTTATGCTACTTTTGTTTTTTGGTTTGAGGTTTGTAGGGGATACGTTACCTGATTCTCAAGATGTGGTTGGATGTTGATGTATTTGGAAAACCAAATGATGTATCTTTCACAAATTATGTTAATGTATTTAGAAAACCAGATGAGATATCTATTTACTAATTTTTTAAGAAAGAATTTTGATCGTCACTTGCTTAGGAAATCTCAGCTTTTATCTTTTTTAATTTTCAAAAGGAATTTTTGAGCAACATTAGTGCAGCTTGGTAGCGCCTTTGTTTTGGGTAAAAAATCTCACCCCTACCTATCCTTCTCCTCTGGGCAGTCACGAGGGATCCATTGAGATCGATTCGGACATACATCATTTTCATTTATCAGACTATATGCATGTTTATGTTTAGTATTTGGGGGTACAAAAAGAATGCTTTTTTAATCGTATCTACTATGATAAGAAAGCGTTCTTAGTTCAGTTTGGTAGAACGTAGGTCTCCAAAACCTGATGTCGTAGGTTCGAATCCTACGGAGCGTGATTCTGTTCTTGTTAGGTCTAATTAGAATTCAATAACTTCACTCCTTTGAACAACAACATGAATTAAACCTCCCGCGAATAGAAAAAAGGAGGAAGTTGATAAAAAAGAGATGTTAATGAATCAAAGGTCCAACTATTCGCAACGTCTATATTGTAAGTATGCAATTTGAACATACTACTGTATAAAAATATATCCTGTATTATATAACCATGTAACTAATAACTTATCAATAGCACACAAATTATTCTTTTATACATTATATCTTATGTTTTAAGCTATAACATATATAATGATGTTATAATTAATTCTAGCATATAAAAACACTACGTAATACTAAATAGTGGGTTGCGCTCGTTGCGGGACTTAACCCAACTGGGGTCCTCAGTACGACTTCGTTTGGCCTGTGTTCCAAATTCAATGCTCAGGCAGCTCAAAAGTCTTATTTTCAACAGGAGAAATGTACACATTGCATATTATTAAGTATATGCAAGGGATTAACTATAGCATTATATAAACACTTATAAAATTGAATTTGACTTATGTTAAAATATCAAATTTAACCTCAAACAATAACATTAAAAGCAAAATTTGTTCGAGTATAACAAAAAAAGAAAAAAGTTATTTTAGTAAATGACTAATACCACTCCATCCCGAAACAAGAGCTCAAGTATAACTCGAACTCAAGACCTTCTTCCGGAGAGGGAGAGGAACTAACCATCCACTAAACACTTGTTGGTGAAATATTTCTCGCTCAAACAATATTTAACAAAGACACTGTAAAACGTGGAACGCATTTCCCCAAATTCATCACTTTTCACATTAATAATTTTAACCTTTAATTCGAATAAAAAAATGATCCCCAATAATTTTAACCAATTCAATCAAATTATTCTCTTTATCGATCTTCCTTCTTCGCACACAGTAACAATGTGTGTAGGTACGTGTAAAAATTTATATAATTTTGATCTAAATTCTTATTTGAGCTGACTTAATGTTTTATTTCACTGCATTATCTGTAATTAGTGTAATTTTGATGTGCTGTGAGAGTTTTAAGATGTTATTGTAGGATTTGACCAAAAGAGGAGTTAGATTTTGTGAATGCGGATAGTAAGGAACTTGTAAATGAATTGAACTCAGAGTCGCGTGGGCTCTTAGTCTTAGGCTATGTTTGGCAAAAGTAGCTGTGAGCAGTAGCTGTGAGCAGTGGCTGTGAGCTGTAGCCACAGCTCACTGCTCACCGCTCATAGCTTCATAAAGAAGCATTGAAAAAATGAGTTTTCCTAAAAAATAGCAAAGCTCACAGCAGCACAGCTCTCATGCCAAACGAACACTAAAAATCAAAAAGCTCATTGCTCACCGCTCATCGCCCAAAAAAGCTCCAAAAAGCTTTGCGCCAAACATAGCCTTAAGGTTGGAGTAGAATTTTCACTTATGTTTGGCCAAATAAGCTTGAGCTTCGAGTTGTGGTTTGTAGTTGAAGCTTCCAGCGCGTAGCTGTTAGGTAAATGTTTAACTATAGTAGATGTAGTTGTAGAAGTTAGCTGGAAAGTATAAAATGTGATAAGGTACTCCGTATCTTTGAAAGCCCCAAGCTTACTTTGAAAGCGAATTTGAGTTATTTGCTAAAGCTTATTTCCAGAATCAAAGCTGAGGCTTGTTCATCCAAACATGCTTTTTTCTCCAAGCAAAAGCTTAAACTTTTGAAAACTTTATGTTGCTTGCCAAACATACCTAATGTGTACAATTATTTCTCGGTATTTTGTAATATCTTTGAACTACACTGCCTTGTTGCATCTAAAACTGTTACACAACATAATAGACAAGCAAAATGTTTGTATTTGAGTGCAAGGATATGTGTGTTACTTTCCGTATTATATCAGTGGATATATGACAATGTGATTGTTTTTATTTTCCGTTTCTATGTTTAAGAATGCTTGTAAGAAGTCGATTTTATCGTTTTTAAGTTATATCACAACTGATTGCTTATCTTGTTTCTGATGGAAATGATTCGGAAGTTGAGGAGTTTGCAGAGAAATCTTACATGGAGCTCAAGGGAGGCAAAAAGCGGGTCAAGTTATCAGACCAAACTTTCACTTGCCCATATTGTACCAACAAGAAAAAGCGTGACTACAAGTATAAAGAATTGTTGCAGCGCGCTAGCCGCTACAAGTATAAATTATGAAAGGCTGCAGGGACTATTTTCATGAAGCTAGCAGACGAGTATCCTTTGAGTACACACTATTAGGTACCTGATTTTTTTTTGAGTAACTTGTGTTTTTGCACGTAAAACATTTGTAAGGTGAAACTAAGTCAAAATGTTTTAATAGCTGGAGTAAATGATAATGTGGAGCAGTCGAAATAGCTTGCTGAATTACTTCATCAATGGGGACCTGGATATCATGTGAATCTGATCCCATTTAATCCAATTGATGGCACTGAATATAAGCGTCCTTACAGAAAAGCGATACGCATATCTCTACCTCTTTTCATACTGTATACTTTTTTCCTTTTTTAAGAAAAGAATCAAGTTTGAATATGTGGTTAATTAGCTACAAATATGTAGAGGTGGGTTAGGGAGGTTGGTGACTAGTCAAAAAAGATAACTTTTGAAGAGTTATATCAGTTATGATTATAACTTTTGAAGGTTCTGGTCCGAAAATTCTCTCTAGGATGTCACGTCCTTGTGACTTAGGGTGGCAAGCTGTTACCAAGATGAAGCCACAACAAATAACGCCTTAATCAACAAAACCTTCCATACCATTTTCGGTTCTGTTTCTGCATGGTCCAGAAACATTCGCATCAAAACGCGTGTCACATGGCTGACTATTTCCGGCCTACCACCACTTATGTGGCAAACTGAATCCTTTACCTCCATTGCAAACCTTTGGGGAAAGGTACTTATACCAGAAGATTGTCATGCTCGACAATTTAACTGATCACATGGCAAAGTATGCATCCTCACGGATCAGCTCGAGTTCATTAAAGAAGTAGTCCATGCACCATTAGGCAATGAAATAATACCAGTTAGAGTAGTTGAATCCAATGAGGGAATTGAAATTTTATTCAATGGTTATGTATTTGAATCATCTGATGATGATGGTAGTGATGATGACAGTATTCCGATCGAAAATGAAGCCACCGGAGACGAATCTGATAAAGATTCCGGTGATGGCTCGGATTCCAGTTATGATAAAGACAGGCGGTCAAACAACTCAAAAAATTCAACCTAGAATTCTAAATTGGAAGGTCTTGGTGGCTTTTTCCAATCTGACAATATGGCATCATCCCATTCTGAGGAAGGGTCAACTTCCCAACCTGCTTCGTACTTCCCTATGCCTTCTCTTTTTGCAGATACAAATGACAAAGATTTCTGCCCTTTGATAGAAAAGTCAACTGCACAAACCCCTAAAACCTCTTTGTCGTCTGATATTCCTAAGCCTTCCGCTAAACACTCTAACAAGCCTGTTATACACTCAAGTGGGCCTTCCCCCATCCAACCGCAAAATCAAAATATCCCAACTAAACCTCACTCTCCTAATGGGCCTTCCAGGAGTCCATCTCACAATAAAATATCAAGCCCAAAACAACATCACCAATCTTCCACTACATCCAAACCTTGTAAAAACCCCATAAACAAAACCAGATGCTTATCTGTTCCTTCAACATCTTGTCAATCCCAAATTCGTCACTCATTGCATCGTAAGAAAAGATATGCTTCTCTTAAGTTGATGCATCCCATCCATGGAATGACTCAAACAGGTAGAAAAAGAGAATCCAAGAATAACAAACCCCTTAGCTCACTACCTACAAAATCAACATCCACGTCATCCTCAAACTCCACTCAGATCTCAAATTCTTCATCCATGATCAACAGATGCAATCATAGGATCATAACAGGTAACAACCCCCAAACCGCCTCACTCCATTCTTACTCGAACGAAGTCGCTGAAACAATTAACGTGGGTGTCAACCTTGGTTTTGATATCAGTGGTAAAGATCGCGATATTGCTTCCATTATCGGCTCTGGTGATCATGACGATATCAAATGAACATCCTCTCGCTAAACATTAGGGGTCTCGGAGAAGGCCATAAAAGGAGTTGGGTTAACCGACTTCGATTCGAAAACAATATTCACTTTATGGGTTTACAAGAAACAATGTCTGAGGATATCTCTAACATTAATGTTCGGTCCTTATGGGGTAATCCGTTTTTTGACTTTACCACAAAACCCTCTAATGATAAATCAGGCGGGATTTTGGCTATTTGGGATAAAAGAAAATTTACCTCCATCTCTTTAACAATTGGCGATGGTTTCTTGGCTGTTTTAGGATGGTGGCAATCAGTGGAGTGACTCCTCCCAAACAGTCAACTCAAGTCAACCAAGGGTTCTTGGTCAACAAAGTCAAGCTATGGGAGAGGAGAGATCAATTAATGATCCGGTGTAAGCACAGTGTATTCCCGGGTCGTTATATCCCGACGAGATTGAAATTGTATTTGGAAAAACGTTTATGGAATGATTGATTGGGGACAGTAACCAGAATAAGATTTTGATTATTTGGTATTGATTACACTAATGGAAATGATAAATAATAAAATTTACACTACAGGGGAACAGAATTAGGCTTAGGGAAAACCTAATACAGACAGATTAATCACGTAAAATGGAAAAAGTTAAATATGACAAATTATAAACTACAGGGGGTGAAAATGCAAATTTTACAAACTTAAAATAAAAAGAAAATTAAATTAAAAAGAAAAATATTTTTTTTGATTATTTTAATATTTAAATATTAATTAATTAATAAAACTATTTAAAAACTTAATTAAAACTAATTTATAACAAATCTAAAAAGGATTAATATTACAAATTACACTAAAAATTTGCAAAATTAATTTCTAAAAATCTAAAATGACTTAAAGTAAATATAAAAATTAAAAATAACTATTTTTTGTCTTTTTGTGGATCTTTTATAAATTAAAAACTTAATTAATATTTAAAGTCTAATTAAACTATTTAAAAGGAGAAAATTAGAAAATGAAAAGAGAGAATTACAAAGATAATTTTTACAGATTATAATTAAGATTACAAAACTAGAAAAATTATAAAAATGAAAATTATATTAAATTCTAACAACTATGCTAATTTCTTTTTGGTTTTTCTAATAAAACTGTTTTAATTAAAATTAATTCTAAGAATTACCAAATGAACAGTAGAAATTATGGGAAAATTACCAAAAGTACTAATTATTATGTAGAACTTAGGAAAATTATAAAAAGATGCTACTTTTTAACAAAATCTATTAAAACTATTTAATTTACTAATATTAACTAATTATTAACTAAACTGTTTTTANTGGGATTTTGAGGATCACGTAACTCGGTTACGGTCCTTTGTTTCCGTCTACGACGATTGCGGTTAGTAGGCACCGAAGAAGAAGAAGACTGGTTCAAGTTAGACTTAGAACGAGTGATCATACAAATCAAAACAAAACAAAGTGAAAAAGAAAGTTGAAAGGAAAATCTTTTTGGTTTTTATGTTTTATAAAAGAAAAGAGAAAATATTTTTGGTTTTTATAAGTTTTATAATTTTTTGTTGTTTTTATGATTTTGAGAAAATGTTAACTTCTAAAGGAAGGTTCTTCAAATCACAAGTCTCGAACGATCAAACGACTTAATCTTATCAACCACTCCCCGGCAGCGGCGCCATTTTGATGATCGTTGCAATCCAAGCGGTTAAGCTTAAACCACGAGTCGTAGTCCCAAGGAGGGTTGAATTGATCTTGTCACTCGAAATCGTGAGTTATGTGAAATGAATAGGTTTGAAAGATGATGTTTGGTTTTTGTTTATACTACGAAGACTTGTTTAAAACTTAAATGAAATAAAGAACGAGTTTAAAAGAAATAAGTTGAACAAGAAAAGAAAACATAAGACTATGATAGACTCAAAAGAAATGAAAATAAAACTTCTAAGTATAAAAGAAAGTAAAAAAGGAAATGTTTTTGGAGTTTTGATTTTAATTAACGAAAAGAAAAATTAAACTAAAGTAAAGTTTAAAGATATAACGTACTAAACTTAAACTAATAAGTTAAACTAAGTTGAATAAGACTAAAAAGGATTTTAGAAA
>LBNU01004951.1:74205-110593 GCA_014162995.1 Artemisia annua
GGGGCTGTAATTGACAAGTTTCCAAAGTATTTCCAAGGGCCATTCTTGCCATATGTGAATAGTATAAGGACCTTAGATGCCTTTACCCATTTTGAATATCCAAGGACCATTTCTGCCAACTTGTGAAACTTCAGGGACCAATCTTGTAATTTTCCAAAATTTTACCACAAGGACCAATTGTGTCATTTATGAATAGTACAAGGTTTATTTTTGATTATTTTCACTTTTTGAATTCACCAAGGACTATTTTTGACATTTTTCAAACTTGGGGGACCAAAGTTGTAAATTTGTGATTTTTGATATTCAAAGGGTTTGTTTTGACAACTTATGAATCCCCAAGGACCTTTTATGATATTTTGCATATTTTGAAATATCCAGGGACTAGATTTGACAATTTGTGAAAGTTGAGGGACTGAAACTGCCAATTGTGCAAACTTTGTTCGTTTTTCATTTGTTTTCAAACATTTTGCATCTACAACTTATAAAACACACTTTTGGAATATTTTCACTATTTAGATGCATTATTGGGTGTTTTTGGATGTTTTGGCAGTTCAGATTAGGTAAAAATGATGAGTATTTACATACTCATCAATCCCCCACACTAAGATATTGCTAGTCCCTAGCAATCTTTTGGAAAACTTAATGGATTTGATGTCTCTTTACCAAAAGCCATTACTTCTGGAGTAGCCAAGTGTTTCAGTTCAAGTAAGAACTATGGTACACTGATAACCATGTGATTTTGAGCAAACAACCAGCTGTAAACGGGTTTGATTTGTCTTTACCAGAAACCGTTTGCTTCTGGACTAGCCAACTCTTTACTGATTAGGATATGGTGAGCTGATTACCATGCAATTTTTGGCAAACTTCAAGCCATCAACGGGTTTGAGATATCTTTACCGGGAGCCGTTTGCTTCCGGATTAGCCAGACCTTTTGTGGATGAGACATGGTGGACTGATAACCATTTGTCGTGTTAGTGCAAAGCACTCACACCAGAAAAAAAAATTTGGTCAAAATGGGGGAATTAAGGCATTTTAGATGGAAAAAACGTAATCAAATTCGCCAGAATTTCCCCCCCACACTAGAATTGAATATTGTCCTCAATATTCAAAGTCCCGGCCATTATGCCGATACTTTGAGATGTAAAACGTTTAGATTAAGGCAAGTGTGGGAACCATCAAAAATAAAGCTTCTTAAATAGAAGCTATCACTTCTTTTAAAGTGATGATGATGATGAATGTTTTTTTTTGGAAGATATGTACATGTAGGGGCCATCTCCCCCACACTAATTTGGTAGAAAGTAGAAAGAAGTCAGAAACACGGGTGAATACCCGTGGCATGCTAGTTTTTGATCACCGAGTCACTAGCTTGACTCGATCCCCGCATTCATTGGTTCATGGGGAAAGTTTGGAGATCCGGGACAACCATGGGTGGTATGTCCTCTCCAAAGTAATGCTTCAACCTGTGACCGTTCACTTTGAAATTTGGTCCGTCTGTTTGAGACAATTCGACGGTACCATATGGATAAACTTTAGTCACAGTGAAAGGGCCAGACCAACGGGTTTTTAGTTTGCCCGAGAAGATCTTTAATCTAGAGTTGAAAAGAAGGACTCGATCACCAACGTTGAAAACGCGGTTTTTGATCTTGGAGTCATGAATCTTCTTTGTCTTTTCCTTGAAAATCAAAGAGTTCTCGTATGCCTGATCCCGAAGTTCATTTAATTCATTCAGCTGAACTTTACGGTGATCACCCGCTGTCTGGAGATCGAAGTTTGCATGTTTCAAGGCCCAGTAGGCTTTATGCTCAAGCTCAATCGGCAGATGACACGCCTTCCCGTATACAAGCTTGTAAGGAGTACACCCGATGGGTGTTTTGTAAGCTGTACGGAAGGCCCAGAGTGCATCATCTAGTTTATCCGACCAAGAGGCACGATTTTCTCCTACTGTCCTCTCCAGAATCCTTTTAATACCACGGTTCGTTACCTCCACCTGCCCACTTGTTTGGGGGTGATACGCAGTGGAAAGACGGTGAGTTACACCGTACTTTTGCATGACTTTATCAAATTTGTCATTGCAGAAGTGTGTACCACGATCACTAATGATGGCACGTGGAGTACCGAACCTAGCAAAAAGAGATTTTAAAAATTTCACAACAACTCGGGCATCGTTGGTGGGTAAGGCTTTCGCCTCAACCCATTTGGATAAGTAGTCAACAGCCACGAGTATGTATTTGTTTCCTCGAGAAGATGGAAATGGCCCCATAAAGTCAATGCCCCATACGTCAAAGATTTCACAGACTTGGATGGCATTTTGAGGCATCTCGTTAGTCTTTGAAATATTCCCGTGACGCTGACAAGCGTCACAAGCTTTGACAAACTCTTGGGCATCTTTATAGATCGTGGGCCAGTAGAAACCCGAATCAAACACCTTCTTGGCGGTGTAGTTTGCATTATGATGTCCCCCCGTGGGTCCATCATGACAAGCTTTAAGAATATCCAAGGCTTCTTGGCCATGGACACACCGCCTGATGACTTGATCGGCACAGATTTTGAACAAGAAGGGGTCGTCCCAGAAGTAATGTTTGACGTCTTTAAAGAATTTGTTTTTCTGTTGGGACGTCATCCCCTTCACAACAAAGTTACCCGCATGGTAATTTGCAAACTCTGCAAACCATGGGGTAGTAGAGTCACCACGAAAAGAAACCGCATTGAGTGTCTCGAGAGGAAATGTTTCATTTATTTCCTTTTTCTCGAACACATCCTGGTGAGGGTTTTCTAATCGTGATAGATGATCAGCTGCTAGGTTCTCAGCTCCTTTTTTATCACGGATAATGATATCAAATTCTTGCAGGAGGAGAACCCATCGGAGTAATCTCGGCTTTGCATCTTGTTTGGCAAAGAGATATTTCAGGGCCGAGTGATCCGTATACACTATGCATTTAGTCAGGATTAAGTAAGGCCGGAATTTTTCAAAAGAATACACCACGGCTAATAATTCTTTTTCAGTGGTGGTGTAATGATTCTGAGCCTCACTCGTAGTTTTACTGGCATAGTGTATAGGCTGAAAGTGTTTTGTTTTACGTTGCCCCAAGACCGCGCCTATAGCAAAATCACTTGCATCGCACATGAGTTCAAAAGGCAGATCCCAATCGGGGGCAACTAAGATGGGTGCTTTTGTAAGCTTTTTCTTGAGAGTTTCAAAAGCTTCGATGCACTCGGGAGAGAAGATGAAAGGAGCATCTTTTTCAAGAAGATGTGTCATGGGCCGGGCGATTTTAGAGAAATCTTGTATGAATCGACGATAGAATCCGGCATGACCTAGGAAATTCCTGACACCTTTAACTGTGGTGGGATGAGGGAGTTTAGCAATGACATCGACTTTGGCTCTGTCGACCTCAATCCCGTTTTTAGAAATCTTATGGCCAAGAACAATGCCTTCTTTGACCGTAAAGTGGCTCTTCTCCCAATTTAGACAAAGATTGGTGTCTTCACACCGTTTAAGCATGTTATCTAAATGGGAGAGACATGATTGGAAAGAATTCCCAATGACCGAGAAATCATCCATAAAGACCGCCATATTTTTCCCGATCATGTCGTGAAATATGGCCAACGTGCCTGGAGCATTACATAGGCCGAAAGGCATACGTCGGTAGGCAAAAGTTCCGTATGGGCATGTAAATGTGGTCTTTTCTTGATCCTTCGGATCAATGGGAATCTGAAAGTAACCCGAGAAACCGTCTAGGAAACAATAGTACTCGTTTCCCGCTAATCTCTCGAGCATCTGGTCCATGAAGGGTAGAGGAAAATGGTCTTTACGGGTGGCATCATTTAACTTTCGATAGTCAATGCATACTCTCCATCCCGTAACCAATCGAGTTGGAATCAACTCGTTTTCTTCATTTGTGACAATAGTAATGCCACCCTTTTTAGGAACGCAATGAATTGGGCTAACCCAAGGACTGTCAGAGATAGGGTAAATCAACCCGGCATCAAGAAGCTTGATAACTTCTTGTTTGATAACCTCGTGGATTTTAGGATTAACCCGTCTCTGTTGTTGAACTGCGGGTTTGAAGTCATCCTCCATTAAGATTTTGTGGGTACAGAAATCAGGATTAATACCCTTGATGTCGGAGAGTTTCCAAGCAATTGCTTGCTTGTGTGACTTTAGAACCTTTATTAGAGCAGCTTTTTCCTCGTCTTTCAAGTCTTTAGCAATAATGACGGGTAATTTATCATCACCCTCCAGAAATGCATACTCGAGATGAGGTGGCAAGTCCTTAAGTTCAACCTCAGGAAAATCAGTAGTTTTCTCAACAGACTTTATTTCCTCGTTATGAAGTTTTTGTGGAAGAGCGGGAGGGTGGGAGGGATCTTCATTCAACAACTTCTCAAGGAGAAGTATATCCCTGTCCGGGTCAATCTCTTGATTATCAATTCCCTCGGGAATCAAATCATTCTTGAGAAAGGCCTCTATTTCCTCTAAGATGAAGTCACTTCCCTCAAACGGAGTTAGGGAAGGAGAAGAATTAGCAATGATAGGTTGAGAAGAGGGAGTGGGATTGCCACTCGAAGAATTATCGGTGAAACCAAGAATTTCCTGAGAATACTCCTCCGAAGCAATATCGATGACATCGATTCTGTTAATTTCTGCGGAGTCATAGTTGGAAGAGTATCTCGAGGTTTGATCAAGATTGAATGTGATGGCTTCATTACCAACACGCAGAGTGATCTCTTCATCAAAGACATCGATCAGAGCACGACCCGTTCTTAGGAATCCCCTCCCTAAAATGAGAGGAACTCTCGGGTCTGCATCGAAGTCAACAATCACGAAATCTGCCGGAAAATTGAACTTTCCTACATTCACGAATACGTCCTCAGCAATACCGAGGGGACGAGATATAGAGCGATCTGCAAGCTCGAGAGTCATGCAGGTAGGAGTGAGTGCCGGAAGAGAAAGTTTCTTCCAGACCGAGTGAGGCATTAGGTTGATGCTTGCACCAAGATCGGCCAAGGCATAGCATTCAACCATTCCCGGGAAAATGCATGGAATGAGGAATTTCCCGGGATCTCCCAGCTTTTCGGGAAGCTGTTTCAACAATACTGCAGAGCAGTTCTCGTTTAATGGAGTTTTTGCCATCTCGAAGAGTTTTTCCTTGTTATTTAACAGATTTTTGATCGTAGATGCAAACTTGGGCATCAGAAGAAGAGCATCCGCGAAGCTAATGTCAAAATGTAATTCTTTAAAAATTTGGAAAAATTTGTCCAGTTGGTGACTAGCTTTCTCGCGGAGCTTTTGATCTTGTAAACGTGATGGATAAGGAATCGAGGGTTTGAGATTTTGTTTTTCAACGGGATCAACTGGAGGTTCAAAAACAACTCCAGGTTTGGATTTGGGTTTCGGGACCGGGACAACTTGAGGGTGGACGTCATCGGTATCTCCGTTATTAGTAGGAAGTACCGTGTCCGTGGTAACCTCAGGTTCACGTTCCGCTACTTGAGAAGAAGAGGTAGCGGGAGCCGTGGGTCCTTTGTATGAAACTCCACTGCGGGTGGTGATCGCCTTAACATCGCCCCTCGGGTTAGCGATCGTGTTGCTCGGAAGTGTTCCTGAGCCCGAGGGTCGATCATTTAAAGACTTCTTGAGTTCGGAGATCTGATTGACCAACAACTTGTTCATTTCTTCTTGGGACTTCATGAATTGCTTAAGCAACTCATCAGATGAAGGTCCAGTAGGAACAATGGCCTGAGTATGATTGTTAGGAACATTTGGAGGCCGATTGTTTTGAAAATTCCCGTGATGTTGGTTATTACCCTGAAAATTGTTTCCCTGAAAATTACCCTGATTACCATGACCTTGATTTCTTTGAAAATTTCCTTGGTTTTGAAAGCCTTGGTTATGACCGGAATTGAAATTCCCTTGGTTGTTGAAACCTTGGTTCATTCGATTTTGGTTTTGATGAAAATTCTGGTTCCGGTTTTGAACATTATGGTTTTGAGGTTGATTAAATCCGGGTGGTCCGAGGAAATTGTTGGAACGATAGCTTAGAAGATTACGGTCCCCCTGTGGTTGGTAAGAGTTACCCCCCGTATTGTAGGAACCGTGAGCAGCATAAACGTTCTCATGAGTGAAGCCACCGGTGGCTGGACACTCAGTGTACGGATGTGGACCACCACAAGTTTCACAACTGTGACTGACAGCTCTGACTTGATGGTGAACGTTTTGATTGGTCTGGTGCATTCTCAACACAGCAGTGGACAGATCATCCATCTTTTTTGTGAGAGCAGCTATCTCAGAGGAGGTTGGATTGACAGATTTACATGAATCATTCCTCTCAGCTGAGGAATCCCAGAAATTGTGGTGGGCAGTCATGTTCTCAATGAGATCATAGCACTCCTCGGGGGTCCTTTTCATGAAGGTCCCTCCAGCAGCAGCATTGATCGTGTCACGATGACGGAGAGTCAAACCATTGTAGAACGTGTCTATGATGGTGACAAGAAGCATGTTATGATTGGGACATCGATCAATTGCAAGCTTATAGCGTTCCCATGCCTCAAATAAGGACTCATCGGGAAGCTGTTGGAAGTTGCTAATATCATTTCTCAACTTAGTTACCATGGATGGTGGAAAGTATTTTGCTAAATATTTGGTAACCATTTCATCAAAAGTGTGGATCGAATTCTTCGGGAGACGATCAAACCAGGCAGTAGCATGATGAGTGAGAGAATATGGAAAGAGGTATAAGCGAAGGCCGTCATCGGTGACACCATTCTGCTTCATACTCTGGGTGACGGTCAAAAATTTATCGAGATGCTTATTTGCATCGTCACCCGGCAGCGGCGCCAAATTTTGACTCCTCCCAAACAGTCAACTCAAGTCAACCAAGGGTTCTTGGTCAACAAAGTCAAGCTATGGGAGAGGAGAGATCAATTAATGATCCGGTGTAAGCACAGTGTATTCCCGGGTCGTTATATCCCGACGAGATTGAAATTGTATTTGGAAAAACGTTTATGGAATGAGTGATTGGGGACAGAAACCAGAATAAGATTTTGATTATTTGGTATTGATTACACTAATGGAAATGATAAATAATAAAATTTACACTACAGGGGAACAGAATTAGGCTTAGGGAAAACCTAATACAGACAGATTAATCACGTAAAATGGAAAAAGTTAAATATGACAAATTATAAACTACAGGGGGTGAAAATGCAAATTTTAAAAACTTAAAATAAAAAGAAAATTAAATTAAAAAGAAAAAAAAATTTTTGATTATTTTAATATTTAAATATTAACTAATTAATAAAACTATTTAAAAACTTAATTAAAACTAATTTATAACAAATCTAAAAAGGATTAATATTACAAATTACACTAAAAGTTTGCAAAATTAATTTCTAAAAATCTAAAATGACTTAAAGGAAATATAAAAATTAAAAATAACTATTTTTGTCTTTTTGTGGATCTTTTATAAATTAAAAACTTAATTAATATTTAAAGTATAATTAAACTATTTAAAAGGAGAAAATTATAAAATGAAAAGAGAGAATTACAAAGATAATTTTTACAGATTCTAATTAAGATTAAAAAACTAGAAAAATTATAAAAATGAAAATTATATTAAATTCTAACAACTATGCTAATTTCTTTTTGGTTTTTCTAATAAAACTGTTTTAATTAAAATTAATTCTAAGAATTACCAAATGAACAGTAGAAATTATGGGAAAATTACCAAAAGTACTAATTAATATGTAGAACTTAGGAAAATTATAAAAAGATGCTACTGTTTAACAAAATCTATTAAAACTATTTAATTTACTAATATTAACTAATTATTAACTAAACTGTTTTTAATTTTAATAAATACTAAGTGAATAAGAAAAATTCTAATAAAATTTATACAAATACTATAAGTTACAAGTAATTTAGAAAATTCATAAAAAAGAATATTACTTAACAAAATTTAAAAGAGAAATAAAAATTAAAAATGTTAAATAGAAACTATCACTTTTCTTAAAAAGTGATTATTTTTGGAATTTTCTTTTTTGAGACTTGTTTATACACTGAAAATGGACAACTTTTGTAAATCACTTTTGCTTAAGTCCAAAAATAAGCTCTGTGGAATGCTAAATGATTAGCAGTTTGACTTTGGTCAAAACTAGCTTATGCAAAAGCAAGAAATAAGCCATACAGTGCACACAGATGATCAAATAAGTTATAAAAACTTAAACACACTGGAATGAACTGGTTTAGGCAAAATATTACACTAGATAAGCTACAATAAGCAATATAGCAGTTGAGCTAATTCACAGTTAATCACATATCTGCAGGCTTTTCAAGGGAAATTAACTAGGGGCAAGACTGCTAAAGCTCAAAATAAGCGTGGAACCACCAAGCACCCAGATGGGCTTTTGATAGAACCAAAATACCTTGGGGCCCAATAATAAAGCTCTGTGGGTCCCTTGGAAGTTGGGTGTGAAGAGTCAGTGTAAACTGACTCTCTGCACACAGTGGAATTGAGCAACAAGTTTGCTAAGAGAAAAGCTGCAAGATAAGTTCTAAACCTATTGAATAAGCACTGAACTAAGTATAAAGCTAGGTTGGGAGTCTAAAAGGCTAATAAGCAATGAAGGGGCCCACTAATGAACACTGTGCAAGTGTGCCAAAGTTGGGATATTCACTGGGTACAGGGGAGATTTTGGAAAAGGGTTAATAAAAAAAAGGGCCTGTTTGGTTTTATAACTCCTCAGGACTAAATGTGTAATTTCTGGATTTTTGAGGGCTGTAATTGACAAGTTTCCAAAGTATTTCCAAGGGCCATTTTGCCATATGTGAATAGTATAAGGACCTTAGATGCATTTTTCCCATTTTGAATATCCAGGGACCATTTCTGCCAACTTGTGAAACTTCAAGGACCAATCTTGTAATTTTCCAAAATTTTACCACAAGGACCAATTGTGTCATTTATGAATAGTACAAGGTTTATTTTTGATTATTTTCACTTTTTGAATTCACCAAGGACTATTTTTGACATTTTTCAAACTTGGGGGACCAAAGTTGTAAATTTGTGATTTTTGATATTCAAAAGGTTTGTTTTGACAACTTATGAATCCCCAAGGACCTTTTATGATATTTTGCATATTTTAAAATATCCAGGGACTAGATTTGACAATTTGTGAAAGTTGAGGGACTGAAACTGCCAATTGTGCAAACTTTGTTCGTTTTTCATTTGTTTTCAAACATTTTGCATCTACAACTTATAAAACACACTTTTGGAATATTTTCACTATTTAGATGCATTATTGGGTGTTTTTGGATGTTTTGGCAGTTCAGATTAGGTAAAAATGATGAGTATTTACATACTCATCATGGAGGTTCCATGCCTTTTTGTAGTTGTTTATGCTCCTCAGTAACAAAAGGAAAAAAGAAAACTTTGGAATGATATTGAAAGTATTATTGCTAGCCATGATACCATCTCAATCATTATGGGAGACTTCAATGAAGTTAGAAATGCCACTGAAAGAAAGGGGACCGCTTTTTGTCAAGCTAGAGCCGTACACTTCAACTCCTTCATTTCTAGCGCGGGTCTTTCAGACCTACCTTTAGGCGGGAGAAGATTTACACGTATGAATAATGTTGGATCTCAACTAAGTAAGCTGGACCGCATCCTCGTTTCGATTCAATTCTTGGATCGGTGGCCTAACTCCAACGTTTCAGTTTTACCTCGTGAGTTTTCTGACCACTCTCCCCTGCTCCTTACACTTTACTGTGATGACTATGGTCCTTTACCCTTTAAGTTATTTAACTCTTGGTTAGGCCATATTAGTTTCCCTACTGCTCTCACCACTTGTTGGTCTTCCAACATAAGCCCACATAATATGGCAATCAATTTCAAGTCAAAACTCCAATTTCTTAAACAAAACATTAAGCAATGGCGTTTGAATATTCAAATGGAAGAATCGGCCAAAGCTACTAACCTTAGAAACACCCTTAATGTCATTGACATCAAGGCTGAAACTTCACCACTCACCCAGGCCGACATTGATAGCAGAACTTTTGTGGTTAAGGAACTTTTCGATCTCAAAAGCCAAAAGATCAAGGATCTTCGGCAAAAAGCTAAAATCAAATGGGCTCTCGAAGGAGATGAAAATTCAAAATTTTTTCATGGAGTTATCAACAACCGAGTTAATAAAACAAGGATAAATGGTCTCTCCATTCGTGGGTCTTGGGTAAAAGATCCAAACACCATCAAAAACCACATCTTTGACTTCTTCAAAACAAAATTCAAAGAACCTGTTTATTCAAGACTGAAATTCACTAGCACTCTTTTCAAACGCCTCTCAGTTGAAGACAACACCTTTCTTGATAAACCATTCACTAACCAAGAGATAAAAGATGCAGTGTGGGATTGTGGCAGTGAAAAATCTCCAGTTCCGGATGGGTTCACCTTTAAATTTTTTAAAAAGTTCTGGGACATCCTTGAAAAAGACATCATCGCTTATGTTAAGGAATTTGAATCTAAGAGTGTTATTCCTCGTGGTTGTAACTCCTCATTCTTCACCCTTATAGCAAAAATAGATGATCCAATCTTCATTAGTGACCTTCAGACCTATCAGCCTTCTAGGGTATCAATACAAAATCATCGCCAAGGTCCTAGCTAATCGCCTTGCCCTTGTTGTCTCTTCGGTTGTGGGGGAAACCCAAATGGCATTCATTAAGGGGCGTCAAATCATCGCTGGTCCTCTTATGATTAATGAAATCATATCCTGGGCAAAGAAAGAAAAAAAGCGACTTCTTCTTTTCAAAGTGGACTTTGAAAAAGCATTCGACTCATTGAACTGGAATTTTCTAATCTCAGTTACGTCTCAAATGGGTTTTAGCTTGAAGTGGCTAAATTGGATGATCTCTTGTCTCAACTCCTCCTATGCTTCGGTCTTGATTAATGGATCCCCAACAAAGGAATTCAAAGTGGAACGCGGTCTAAGACAAGGTGATCCTCTCTCACCCTTCCTCTTTATTTTGGCGGTAGAAGCATTAAATGTTGTTATGTTGGAAGCTAAGAACAAAAATATCTTCAAAGGGATTGAGGTTGGTAAGGAGAAGGTTTACATGTCGCATCTTCAATTTGCGGATGATGCCCTTATCATGAGAGAATGGTCTGTCCACAATGCTAAGGTCTTAACAAGAATTTTTACATGCTTTTACCTTGCTTCCGGGCTTAAAGTTAATTACAACAAAAGTAAGCTTTTTGGTATTGGAGTTACCAACTTAGAACTTAACTCCATCGCCAACTCGATTGGTTGTCAACCTTCATCACTCCCATGTATTTACTTGGGGCTTCCTATTGGGGCGAATATGTCAAGATGTGAAAGTTGGAGTCCTATTGTAGACCGATTCCACAAGCGTTTTTCAATGTGGAAATCCAGGTCTTTATCCTTTGGGGGTCGCTTAACCCTCATAAAGTCCGTTCTTGGAAGCTTGGGTGTATACTATTTCTCCACTTTCAAGGCTCCTATTGGCATTATTAACAAGCTTGAAAGCATTAGGCCAAAATTCTTTTGGGGCGGTAACTCGGTGGAGAACAAAATTGCTTGGATTGCTTGGGATAAAGTCATTGCACCTCTAAAGAATGGGGGCCTTGGCATTGGTAGCCTTCTTTTGTGTAACCAAGCAATGTTGTCTAAATGGTGGTGGAGATTCTTAAATGAAGGTAATTCGATCTGGTGCAAACTTATTCGTTCAATTCATGATATGACAGGTGGCTTTCCAAAATCATCTCAAGTTCTCAACACACCTTGAAATCAAGTCCATGGTGTCAAATCGTAAAACTAGGTACTGATCTAGCTTCTGATGGAATATACTTGCCTTCAATTTTTAAAAGAAAAATTGGAAATGGTCATGGCACACAATTTTGGTTAGACACATGGATCGGTAATGAACCTTTAAAGGACTCGTTCCCTAGATTATTTCGGCTAGAATCAACACCAACAGTCATGGTTTATGCTCGATGTCCTCTTGATGCTACTGTCCTTCATGATACTACTGCTATATCTTTTCATCAGAATACTACAGGCTTGTCATTTGTTGGGTCCATCTGAATATGGGCCTAGTGCAAGTAGATACAACAACTTTGTTCAACCTCCCATGTTACCTCGCGGTTTAGTATTTCAGTGGTCTTGGTATAGAGCACCTCGATCTCCAAATGAACTTCAAGAGCTTAGCGGTCTAGTGGAGCTCTTGACTCATCTTCATCTCACAAATGATTTAGACAAGTGGACGTGCATTCTTAGCGACTCAAAAGATTTCTCGGTTAAGGCAATGTGTAATCACATTTCCAAGACCAGAAGCCTTCTACCCGCGGTTCCATATCGTTGGAACAATATTCTCCCATCAAAAGTAAACATCTCATCTTGGCGAATATTTCATAGGAGGCTTCCCACAAGACTTAATCTTGACAAACATGGCATCGATCTTGATTCCGTCCTTTGCCCCATTTGTAATTAGAGCCTTGAATCAGAGGATCACATCTTTGTTGAATGTTGCATTGCTAAGTCAGCTTGGTTGGAGGGTTTTAATTCGCGGGGTTTACATATCTCCAATATTTCAAGCCTCAATGATGTAATAAGCTTGGCGGACCGGATACAACTGCCTTCTAGCCAAATCAAATTCTTTGATGTCGTGGTTCAAACGACTCTATGGGTTCTTGATGAGACGAAAAATGTTACATTTTTAGGGGTCGGTTTGAGTCCTAATTCGTATGTTTTTGGTTTGGATTTCACCCAAAGTCGTTTCTTTTCTCATTTTAGGTACTTTTGAAGGGAAAATCACAAAAGAAGCATTTTCGGGCGTTTTCGGAGTGAAAAAGTGCGGAAAACAACAAAAATTCAAAAGACCTTGAAGATTACAGAAGGTGACGCCGTCACACTCTACAAGTTNTAAAAAAAAATACTACTAGTTGATTCGATGGCAATCGCGCGTTGACAAATTCCATAGAAATCTTCTTCTTTGCGAAGCAAAGAATAATCCTTCCTACGAGGGTGCATACCTTGTTTCGGTCAGCATATGAGTTGTTTATATTACTGCTTTGCACACTTGTAGTGGCCCAAATGCAACCATATATGTGATATGTTTGCACCATCATTATCTTCCGATTTCAAAAGGGATAATTACCCGGTTTTTTATAAGAAGTGGTAAGAAGCAATGTTTTAAAACCCGGTTTTTTTATCGACCCGGTTTAGTCACTGGTTCACCGGGTCACCGGTTCAACCGGTTGAACCGCCGGGTCGAACCGGTTCCATATTTATGTATATATATATTTTTTATACTTAATATGTAGTGTTGCATGATCTCATGATTTGTCCAGTTTTATTTCTACATTCGATTTAACTAAGTAAAATGTTAAAAACTCTACCGATAAACTTTGGTTTTAAGTTCTACAACAAATATTTGCAACAATAATCAACTTATGATTTTAAGTTATAACGGCCTACATTAAAACTAATATTAATTGGCGTTTCTAAAATAGTATATAACTCTAATTTACGGTTTCATAAAATTTTAACTAACATTAGTATTCATCACTTTAACTTGTTAATTAAAATTACAAATGTTAATTGAAAAAAAAAAAAAAAAACCTTAGATTTTTTTGATGAAAAATCATGACCCGGCCGGTTTTATCAAACCGGGTCAGCCCGGGTCAACAAAAAACCGGCGATTCAATCCGGGTCTCAAACAAGCAAAAAACCGGTCACATCCGGCCCGGTCTCCGAGCCGGTTCCCGGTTCAACCGGTTGAACCGGCCGGGTCAACCCGGTTTTTAAAACATTGGTAAGAAGTGACCAAAACCACACATTTGAGATACGACTTGCTGGCATGCTTAATTTACCATTTGTGACCTAGAAAATAATCGACTGTACCATTGGCTCCATTACCAACCTGCTACTTTTGAGTTCGACAAAATCCTATTAATATATTGCTGGCATGCTTAATTTACCATTTAACCCGTGAATATCTACGAGTTTTGCCTTAAATTTTTTTTGAAGGTTTTAGATTATCTTTTTTACTAACGAGTTATTTGGCTATGAAAGGGTTTGTATCTCAATGTTACCCCATTGGTAAAAGCATGCCAACAATATATTAATAGGATTTTGTCGAGCTCAAAAGTAGCAGGTTTGTTATGGAGCCAATGGTATAGTCGATTTGTTGGCCACCAAGGGTAACCTTGGTGAGGTATCTGATGAGACGAAAAATGTTACGTTTTTAGGGGTCGGTTTAAGTCCTAATTCGTATGTTTTTGGTTTGGATTTCATCCAAAGTCGTTTCTTTTCTCATTTTAGGTACTTTTGAAGGGAAAATCACAAAAGAAACATTTTCGGGCGTTTTCGGAGTGAAAAAGTGCGGAAAACAACAAAAACTCAAAAGACCTTGAAGATTACAGAAGGTGACGCCGTCACACTCTACAAAGTGACGCCGTCAGGAACAAGTGAAGTCCAGAATTGGAAAAATACTCGTGACGGGCCAGAGAGTTCGTAGTGCAAATTGGTGACGCCGTCAACCAAGGCCGTCAGATCTGGAACCAGCAATTATGACCACGTCAAGGAAGGCCGTCTGAAAACCCTAATCGCCGAGCTGACGACGTCACCTATTGGGTTGACGCCGTCAGCCCGCGTTTTCTATATATATATAGAACGATTTTTCTTTACTTTATATAACTTTGGAGAACTAGAGTCGAATTTTGGTGTGAAGAACTTTAGGGTTAAACCCTAGTTCGTGTATTAGCGACCTTAGAGGGTATCCTAACCCCTCTAACTTGCATGTTTAATCCAGGATAAGTCTTCATTCATACAATATGTCTATGTGTTGTGTGATTTATGCTTGTACTTGTCTTTCTTTTAACATGCTAGGCTAATTTACTTTGTGTTTGCTTAGATCTAATGAAACCTAACTATTGATTATCATGTGATGTGTATGTTGTGATTGTATTTGGATGAATGTTTCATCTACGTTAGACTAGAGAAAACAGGCTAATCTCCTATACGGTAACAAGCTTGAACGTCTTTAGAAACGTGAATCGTATGTGCGTTATCGATTTTAAGGTAGTATTTCATGCATAGGTTGCTATCGGTGAGCTCATGATAGGATGCTTGACGTATCGTCATAGAGTGAGGTAGGAACTTATAGAGTTAGGGAATTGAACGCACTCCCTACGACTTGTTAGGAATACACCCGTCATCCACGCAAACTCAACATACTAATTACATGGTAAAAGATAGTTAGGGAGTAATGAAATCTAAGTAAACACTATTCTCCACCACTGATTTTCTCTAAAACCAAAAAAATACAAAAATATAAGTAGCTTAGAAGTAGATAACTTGGGTTAGTTGACTAGCAACTAATTCCGCCCTATCCTCCAAAACCAGAGATTTTACTGCTTTCATAAAATATAAAAATATAAGTAAACACTATTCTCCACCACTGATTTTCTCTAAAACCAAAAAAAATACAAAAATATAAGTAGCTTAGAAGTAGATAACTTGGGTTAGTTGACTAGCAACTAATTCCGCCCTATCCTCCAAAACCAGAGATTTTACTGCTTTCATAAAATATAAAAATACAAAAAGAATCTTCCTCCACCCTTAGACCTAGATTAGAGTAGCCGTTAGCCTAACGAACACTATTCCCTGTGAGAGAACGATCAATCCCCCGGTACTTGCCACTACACTATACTACATCGGTCAGGTACACTGCCTGGTGGGGATTGCAAGCTTCTCGAGATCCCTCGAGAGGTAAAACGTAGTGCGTGTTGCAATCCACGCGCATCAGTTCTTTGGAGATATAGAAATGAGACGGTCTTCGCATCAAAGAAACCGAGAAAAGACATGATTTTCAACGACATCAAGCTCAACTCCTACACTTGGATTCAATCTAGAGCAAAAAAATACTCTCTTAGATGGATAGATTGGTTCACTAATCCTTGTAACGCTCTTATGTAAATTTGTTTTAGCTTTTTCCTAGCTCCTTGCTAGGATGGCTCTTTTATAAAATTCCGCTGTTCCAAAAAAAATATATATATATCAGTTATGATTATAGTTTGGGTTGAACGCAACACTTTTTGTCCAAAATTTGAAATTTGGATGAGTTGTGTCAAAATATGATTAAAAAATTGTAACATGGTTGCTCTTTGGGTGACTTTAGACACTTTGACATGTTTCGGCCCATTTAATATGTCTCCGTAAGCTCAATTTTTTTATTTGACTCACCGGTAAAATTTAACACAAATAGACCATCCATAAACTGGTAGAGATCCACCCCTGTAACAAAATGGCTGTAATTTTGTCAACAACCATCCAAAAAGGCAAAGTTGGTGTAGTGGGATGGAACCATCTGTGACCCATTTATTATGGCCGTAGGTCATGTTACATGCATCGATAGCCGGATCAGCGCCAGCTTGTTTGATCCAAAGCTGGGCAAGCTTGTTTGATCCAAAGCTGGGCAAGCTTGAATTCACCTACCAAAATCCGAGACCTAGTGAGTCTGATATGAATCGGATCAATAAATGAATGAAAATAACAAAATAACAAGATAAATGGTGCTGAGTGCACCTACCATATGCCAACTTGCACTTTTGCCATCTAAGTTTGAGACTTGGAAAAGGTTCCTTGAATTTCAGTCACAAAGACATTAAAGAATGTCATGTGACAGCTTTTAAGAGGTTAAAAACATTGTCACCTGTGTTATATTCGTTCTCGTCTTCATCTTCTTCGCAAAGATTTTAAAGAATGCTCAAATTCAAAGCAAAAAATTTGGAACATCGTTTTGTAGAGCTACATCTAACTTAACTGGAACTAGAACCGCTCATTTCCATATTTTAATATCACCATCAAAACCCTAGGAAATCGTGCCAGGATTTTCAGATAACCAGATAAGCATGTATTTTGGGTGTGTTTTAGGCTCAATCGTTCATAACCTTTAATGACTCGGAACGTCTTGTACACACATTTTACACCTCTCTTTGTGAGATTTTATTGTACAATGCTGCATTTTATACTACACTTTATAATTATATGCATACTCAAGTTAACTTGCTTTGCAGATCAATATGTTACAATCTATGTTAGAGTCCCGCAAAATAACAGTTAGTGTACGCCAAACACGATGTCTAGATGCAAGTGCAGCTTGTGGACAGCTAAGAAATGAGTTCCAAAAAAGTCCTTTGACCACACCTTCCAGCGAGGACATACAACTTGAACCCGAAGGTTCACCTGAACTCGAACAAGAACCAGAGGTTGCAGTTGCTTGTTAATAATAGATAAAGAGTGCAGGAGTTTTTTATAATGCATAACCACATCTACTTCCATGGCTTCCGTGACTGCTCAAAGGGTTCAACCATATTCGACAGGTGGGATAGCCGGTTCTGACATCATGAGTTTTTCACGGCCAAGAGATGCACAGTGATTAGTGAGATGCAGTAGCATCTCTTCTTAGGGTATAATCATTTTGTGTAATATTTTGTTAGTTATGTTACTAATTTATGCGCCTCTCTTTTTGACATTTTCTAAGTCAATATATTTTTGGTTTTGTTTATTTTCCCTAAACACTTATATTAACCAAATTTGACTTATGTTAAAACATCAAATTTAACTACTCAAACAATAACATTAAAAGACAAATTTGATTGTACTTTTTCCCCAAGAAATATAATTGAAATTATATTATTATTTGTATTGTTGTACGAGCTCATTGCGTACACAATAAATTAAAACTAGCTTAAACATAAATAGATTGAAAAAGATAAAATAATGCATATCATTATCTGAATAAGAATATAACAAAAATGGAATACAACAACATACTCAATACAGCAACAACATACTCAATCCCGCCAACATACTCATTATCTAAGTGAGGAGGTAGAATATAGACAGGTCTTACCTCTACCCTAGGATAAACCCGGGAGTAAAGAGACCGCTTTCAGAAAGACTTTTGTCAAGCATGTGCAGTGGGAGTGCTCAGAAATAAGTGCATGAGTGAAAGTGAGTAATAACAACGAAAAGCATACATGAGACAAAAGGATAAAAACGAGCATCCAAACATACATAACAGATAGGCAGAAAACCATCAATAGAACATAAGAGAAAAGGACAAAAACATAAATGAGCAAACACCGCAAGATCCTCAAAAAATAGAAAAGATAAAGCGCTAAAGAGACATGGGACACCTGCACTTCAAGGGCACGGCGCCTGACATCTCGCCACCGGCTGGTGCCATGACGTGAGGTTGGCGCATGCCACCTCATGCTTGGCGCTGCTTCTACGTGATGACACCTTAAGCTCTAAATGATATTATTCTTAATTATTTTAGTAAGTATATTTAACTATTAGTATAAGTAACATATAATAAACCTAGCAAAATTAATTATTAAATCATAAATCTTAATTGAAATAAATAATACGGAGTATACCAAAAATTATTCAAAAAATATTAACACTATATAGCCATTTTTAATATAAAAGATAAAGTCTTTATGTTTTTTTGTTAACCAAACTAATAGTAGGTATAAGTTCAGAAAAACTAATAATAGGTATAAGTTAGCTAGCTCTTTTTCATTTAGCAAAATATTAAATTAAAAAAAATAATAATAAATAAATAAATAATTGTTTTGTTGGATAACTAAAATGACTGAGTTATGATGAAGAGGTCAAGAAGCAGATTCGAACACGAGACCTCTATCTCACAGGGCAGCCACATCAACCATCCACCCAAACAAATGTTGGTGACATATTCTTCACTCAAAAGTATTTAACGATCACTTCAACAAACTGATCAACATGTTACTATTTTCTTCCTATAACATAATGCTTTGTCCTTAACACTTTTCGATTATCACACTGTAAAACGTGAAACGCATTTCCCCAAATTTGTTACTACCATTTAACCAATTTTTGTTTGCGTTATGTGTTGAAAAAGGTTAAACACAATTTCTCCTTTATGTGATTGTGGATAATGTTGAATAAGTATATGATAATTTGTCTAGTTTTTGATAGACACACTTAGGACCACTTAAGATCCATAGGTATGTTTTACAAGGAACTTGGTTAATCAGAGTATTAGAAAAGATCAACGAAAGCTCAAAGTATTATCAATGGTGGATACTTGTGATAGTTTGTTATAATGAGAATTGAGAAAGAGAGATTTAAGAAGGAAATTGTATTCAATCAAAGCTAACAAATGAGTTACAGGTACAAGTATTTAAAGAAGGGAACTTTGGGCGGGAATGTTGGTTAATCCAAGGAGTAGTTGACACGTGCACCTCACGTGTGTGTTAACACACCTGCGCCTCACATGCCATGGCTTAACCAACTTACCAGCTTATTAACTAGCTTATTGACTAACAGCTCCTATCATTTTTCAATTGTTGAAAGATTATAAAGATGTTATGATCAAAGTATGGTAGGATTTCACCGCGAAAGGAGTTTGAGCCGTGCGGGCTGTCAATTTGCATCATCTTTTTTTTTTGCTTTGTTTTATGGATAGGTGTTGGCAATAAAGGAGGTGTTCAACAATAGGGTTACGAATGTGGTATTCATGGGTGAACCGATTTTAAACCTGAAAGAAGTTATTGCTGCTCATCGATGCTTAACAAGGTTCGAAATAGTCTAATTGCTCATTTTTGGCGTATACTTCTTTCCCTTTTCTGTGAAAAGGATTCCTTACGTATGATTGTTCACATGTGATAATTTCCTGTTTTTATGTATGGTTTATTAATTCGTGTTTATAGTATATGTATTGTATCTCTCTGTCCTCTAATCTGTTACATGGCATGCGAAAGTTCACAAAAATAGAGGTCCTTACCCACCCCGAACCGCCAACCCAACCCTAAACCCGACCCAATCATCTCAGGTTTCTGTTTTCCCATTGGTTATGGTTATTTTGGCCATCTCAAGTTTAGGCGTAGTTGGTTTCATGTGAAAATCATTCCTTCCAACTCTTCGAACTTGCATTATAATTATGAGTTGCCATGTATAGAAATCAAGTGTCACTAATCTTAGCTTGATAAACAGAAGAAACCAATTGGTTCTAGCTCGTGTCTTCGAATTAGTTGACCATTTATCATCTTCCAGTGATAGTTGGTAGAGAGTATAAGTGGCATATTGGGTGGGCCGGGCAGTTTGGGTAACATGTGAAAATGATTCGGGTCAAAATGAAATAGGTGGGTCGGCTTATGCACCATTTATGCAACTGATTTATGCTTCATTTATTATTACCAAGTTAATTATTTAGTGTCTTATAAATAAAACTTTTGACCCATTTGGTCTCTTTGCATTGCAGGATGTACAAATAGGGCAAATGATGATGACCATTACCACCGTTGGAGTTCCAAATACTATTAAGAGGCTTGCTTCCCACAAACCTTAGTCTACATTGGCTCTTAGGTATGTTGCGACATACACTCATCTGTTCCCACTGAGGACAATGTGAATTTTGAGTTCAAATAGATGAATGAACCTTTGTTAATAATAAAATGTGATGATATATTGAACATTTGAAGAAATAAGGCAAAATCCACATCAAGTTTAGATTTGATAAGTTGATGATTGGATGTAGAATTAAACATCTTGATCTTAATGTTCTTGTGTTTCAGCCTTCATGCTCCTGATGAGGGAAAAGATTGTGCCTAGTGCAAAGGCCTTACCCGTTGGTAGCAATTATGAAGAACTGCAGGGACTATTTTCATGAAACTAGTAGATGGGTTATCCTTCGAATACACATTATTAGGTACATGATCTATTGTTCACTAATGTTTAATGCTTTTAAAATGCACTTTTAAGACGAAAAATAAATCTACATGTTTAAACAACCGGAGTCAATGGTGACGTGGAGCATGCCAAAGAACTTCCTGAATTACTTCACCAATGGGGGCCTGGATATCATGTGAATTTCATTCCATTCAATCCTGTAGATGGTGCTGAGTAAGAATCCCTACCAGGAAGCCGTTTGTGTTCTTTACCTTCAATCTTTGTTGTTGCTTAGTGCAGTCTTTTCCTTTTAGTCATTTAAAAAAGAAACAACTTAGAAAAAATTTGGTTAATTATCTCAAAAATGACTATGAGCTGGTCAGGAGCGTTTGGAAAAGATAAAGTTTGTCAATCTTTCATAACTTTTAATGAACCAGCTCGTATTGTGGGCGCGTCTTTCTACAAATCCGTTATTGTTATATCTTAGGTGTACCAATACAAAATTCTTTGCTGCACCTTGTGGTTATATACATACTTGACCTAATCTAAAACTTATTTTGCAGGTCAATATGTTTCAATCCATGTTAGAGTCCCGATATATAGCCGTTAGCGTGCGCCGGACACGAGGTCTAGATGCAAGTGCAGCTTGTGGACAACTACGAGATGAATTTCAAAAAAGTCTCTTACTTACACCTTCCCACAATGACATGCAATCTGAATCCGAAGGTTCTCACCTGAACCTGAACTCGATCGAACCAGAAATAGAACTAGAGAGGCAGTGGTTGCTTGTTAATAATAGATAGTGTTGGGGAAATTTTTTATAATGCATACCTACATGTACTTCCATCGCTCCTGTGACTGGTTAAAAGGATCAACCATATTCGACAGGTGGGATGGCCGGGTTCTGATGGCTTGCGTTTTTCATGAGTTAAGAGATACATAGTGATTAGTGAGATGCAATAGGCAAATATGCGTATCTTTTAGGTTATAATCGTTAAGTGTAATATTTTGTTAGCTATGTTGCTAATAGTTGAGTTTGTCACAAATAGTTTTGTGATCAGTGATAACTTTTAGTCCAGTTGTTCATCTCTAGTTATTTTCAGTATCTTAATATTGATAATTTATATATGCTACTTTTAGTTTTTGGTTTAAGGTTTGTAGGGGATATACGTTACCAGACTCTCCATATATATCTTTCTACAAATTTTTGAAGAAATAATTTTGGTTTGAGTTTGTCAAGTGATGTTGATGTATTTAGAAAAGCAAATGACGTATCTTTTCACAAATGATGTTGATGTATTTAGAAAAACAAATGATATATCTTTCTACATATTTTAAAGAAATAATTTTGATAGTCACTTGCTTAGGAAATCTCAGGTTTCAACTTTTTAAATGTATTAAAATATACTTTAGTAACTGTATTATATAACCATGCAATGCGACTAATAACTCGAGCACACTAATAATTCTTTTATACATTATATCTTATGTTTTAAGCTATAAGATATATAATGAGTTATAAGTATAACATATATAAACACTATGTACCACTAAATACCGCGTAAATTTAAACATTATATATATATATATATATATATATATATATATATATATATATATATATATATATATATATATATATATATATATATATATATATATATATATATATATATATATGTGTGTGTGTGTTTGGGTTAAAATAAAAAGGGTGTTATAATAAAAAGTGTAGGAAGCCCCCACAGCCCGCCACATGTCCCAATTAGTCCGCCTCTTTTTCTAATGCTTGCAGGGGTATTTTTGTCATTTACAACCAACCCTATAAAAACCTTTTATCTTCATTCATTCTCTGTGTTTCTCATCCCACCTTCTCTCTCGTTTCTATCCTCCCGCCTTCTCCATAACCTTTCCCAATTTTCACTATAAGCTTTCCCATCCTTCACCAACACCTTCCCCACCATTCATCACCACCTTCCCCACCGTTCAACACCTCCTTCCCACTGTTAACTGCCGATAATTACCGTTCATAACCATTCCCAACTGTTCTCCACACACGATGTATTCAGAATCATCATTCAACTTTTAGAGTAAGGTTTTTTTAATGTTATTTTAGTTACCATCGAATCATCGATTAATATTATGTATTGATATTCGATTTCATGTATATGATCTGTATTGATCGTATTTTGATTAATTTGTTTAGTTTTTGTGTTGTTATCGATCTTAATTTGTTATATTCTTAGTTTCCTTGTAGATCTGAAAAAAAGATTGAGAAACAAATAGATAGAAAGTGTGTTTAGGAAAGTTGCACACAATGTGTTTGATAAATGTCTCAATGAGATTTTATAAGTGTGATGCACAAATTTTACACTGTGATGCATCAACTGTTAATCTTTTATTGTCTTGGTATTTTTTCCGGTTGATATGTGTATTTTATGTGAGATGCAGCTGTTATGAAATGTTGATGCAGTAGGTTTTTATTTGTGGCATATATAGAACTAAGGGCTTATTTTTTATTTATGTTATGAGTAGAAAATGTTTGTGTGTGGAATTGTATGTATAATGTTATTGTTCTGAAACTTTAATGCAGTATGTGTTTAACTTTGACAATTGTGAATCTATTAGCTAGTGTTTTCGTTATTTTATCACGAAAAGGCTTGTAGTTTTAGTTTTATGTTTGATGCAATTGTTCCGTAATACTAATGCAGTTGATTTTGTTGATCATCAGGTACATATGAAAAACCCAAGCTTTTAGCATACTCCATGATTTTTTCACAGTTTTAGATTATACACTGTGATGCACAAGTGTTTACATTGTGATGTACTAGAAATAACTTTATGATGCACCAATTCCAGGAACAAGATCTGCCAAAAAGAGTTGGTTTGAGAGAACTATCGAAGAGAAGGGCTTGTGGGGGATGTGGAGAGAAAGGAGGCCACAATTCCAAGACTTGTAAATTGGTATTGCCTGAATCGAAGAAACAAAAGAAACAAGATCCGCCAAAAAGAGTCGGTTTGAGTGAATCTACATGCCAAAAATGAATATTTTTTTCATTTATTTTTTTTTTTTATTATTATTTTTTTACTTTTTGTTTTTGCCTTTTTTTACTAATAATAGACTGATCAATTGTAAAGAAAGAAATGTACAACATACAATTTTAATGAAAGATCATCTTAGTTACAATATATTTTTTTGTTTATTTTTTTTTAGTGCATCATAGTTTTAAATCTACTGCATCAATGTTTTTGTTTTATATAACGAGTGCGTCAAAGTTATAATGTTACTGCATCTCATTTCAAAATACCAGTGCATCAAAGTGTAACTAATTGTAGATCTAGTGCATTCCTGTGTTTTGTCTTACACTATGCACTATCTATATACATTGTTATGCACCAGTTGTATATAGTTATATACTATGCTGCACTAGTATCATTAATGGATCACAGTTAACAATCTAGTGCATCAAAGTAAAAATTTAGTACATCCCAATTTATAATTCATTAATCCACAATAATCAAAAATAGTATTAAACAATCACTGATCATTAAGTAGTAAACAAAGAATGATTCAAAGTACTTTGTACTTAGTATTAAACAAACACTAATCAAAAGTACTTAGTGCATCACATATTTAAACACCGAAAATACTTGAATCCAACGACTTGAAACTAAATGTGTTCAATAGTAAATTGCTTATTGCATCACTGATCATTCAATGGTCTTTAATACGCTTTTGTTGAACTTTTGCGACAAATCTTGATCCGCTTTCACAACATTGTCTGTTACAATTTTAGAAGTCTTTGGTTGCTTCTTTGCGTATACTTCTGCTTCTGCTTCTTTCATTATCTTTGTCGTTTTGTCATTACAACTTACAAGTATTATCTTTGCTAAAAACTTGGCGCGCAACAGATTCATTTTAGCTTTTAGACCTAGGCCTTCTTTCTTCAATTCTTCCCAAAAACCACCACGTCCAACGTATGTTTCCATATTTCTCATCGGAAATACTCCAAAGTCGACAACATTGTAAATCGTCTTCCGATTAAACATCACTTGCTTAGGTTGGACCAGTAAAAACTCGTAACATTTCGAGTGTATATTTCTTTCCAGGTAGTCCATGAATGAATCAATCTGTGAAAAATATAAAAAAGTGTTCATTAATTTACTTTTTTATGCACTGATTATAACACTATGATGCAGTAAAATCTCACTGATGCACTAGTTATAACATTATGATGCAGTAAAAACTCACTGATGCACTATTTATGACATTATCATCGCCCTTTACGTGACGTTTCCTAAGGAAGTTGTTACAAACATGATAACCTGTAAGTACCAAGATAGATTATTAAACTGATTCACTATTTTCTAAATGATCTGATGCACTTATTATAAATACAACAAATTCACTAATTCAAGTTCTACTTACTATTTCATATAAACATACAATTAACCTAAATCAGCTATATATTGAAACCTACTGCATCTCACTTTAAAATGAAAACCTGCTGCATCCACTTCTTTACAACTACTACATCAAGCATTCAAATACATAAACAAGCACTTTTCGACAATTACGCGTGATCTAATCAAACATCATACACCACAAAACATAACCTACTNCTGCATCACAGTTCAGATTCAAGTGCATCGCATATTCAACCATGCAAAAAAATACATTTACGCACATAATGCAACATACATTTACTTTAATTTATCCTTACGTGACAACTGAACACCTATTGCATCACAATTCAAATTCAAGCACATTACACATACAACCAAACAAACAAACACATTCTCGCACATAATGCAACCTACGTTTAGCCTAATTCACCATTATATGCGACAACTGAACACCTACTGCATCACAGTTCAAATTCAAATGCATCGTACATACAACCAAATAGACAAACAGATTCTCACACATAATACAACCAACGTTTAGCCTAATTCATAATTATACGCGACAACTAAACTCCTATTCCATCACAATTCATATTCAAGTGCATCGCACATACAACCAAACAAACAAACACATTCTCGGACATAATGTAACCTACGTTTGTCCTAATTCATCATTATACACGACGACTGAACACCTACTGCATCACAATTCAAATTCAAGTGCATCACACATACAACCAAACAAACAAACATATTCTCGGACATAATGCAATCTATGTTTGGCCTAATTCATCATTATATGCGATGAATAAACACCTATTGCATCACAGTTCAAATTTAGTGCATCGTATATACAACTAAATAGTCAAACACGTTCTCGCACATAAAATGACTTACGCTTAGCTTACTTCATCCTTTACACGTGATAACTGAACACCACCTGCTGCATCTCAGTTCAAATTCCAATGCATCATACATACAAGAAATCATACAAATAATTTTACATATATAAAACAACCTATACTTAGCCTACTTCATCCTTAAATGCAACAACTGAACACCTACTGCATTTCAATTCAAATTCCAATGCATCATACATACAACTAAGACTACAAACACATTTACATACATAAAACAACCTACGCTTAGCCTATTTCAACCTTACATGTGACAACTGAACACCTACTGCATCTCACTTCAAATTCCAGTGCATCAGACATACAACCAAGCTTNATTTTACACACATAAAACAACCTATACTTAGCCTACTTCATCCTTAAATGCGACAACTGAACACCTACTGCATTTCAGTTCAAATTCCAATGCATCATACATACAACTAAGACTACAAACACATTTACATACATAAAACAACCTACGCTTAGCCTATTTCATCCTTACATGCGACAACTGAACACCTACTGCATCTCACTTCAAATTCCAGTGCATCAGACATACAACCAAGCATACAAACAAGTTTACGCAAATAAAACAACATATGCTTAGCCTACTTCATCATATACAGGTGACAACTGAACACCTACTGCATCTCAGTTCAAATTCCAGTGCATCAGACATACAAACGAGTTTACACACATAAACAACCTATGTTTAGCCTATTTCATCCTTACATGCGACAACTGAACACTAACTGCATCTCAGTTCAAAATAAGTGCATCACAGTTTCATTACAGTGCATCAGAATGTAAAGTTTGTGTACCACAATTATAAAGTCTCATTGAGACATTTTATCAAATACCTTGTATGCAACAATCATAAACATATACATACACACACTCTTGAACAGATTTGATAGCCTATTTCATTATATTAAAATAACGAACTTAAATTGATTAAAAAAACAAGATTTTGGTAAATCAAAACTAACAAAAAGATGGGGTAACAAAATTAGGCTTCACAAATCAACTTACAGATGCGCATACGACGCGGTAGATTCATCTTCAACATCGTTAACACAATGATGCAATAACGATTCGATTATGATTAGAAGGGATGCGGTAACTCTGTTAATAATTCGATAGTGATGACATGATATGATAATATTTGAGAGAAATATGGTGAAGAAGTGTGTGAAATTTTAGAGAGAGAATGTGTGAGATTTTAGAGAGAGAAGATTAGATCGAATGATTTGTTCAGGGGTGTAATGAATGGTTGTGTAAAATACAATGTTATACAATTGCCCCTGATGTTTCCAGTATTTACAAAATTGCCACCGCCCTTTTTGATCTAGATGGTTTTGATCTAATGGCTAGGATGCCTTCCTACACTTTTTATTATAACATCCTTTTTATTATAACCCCATCCTATATATATATATATATATATATATATATATATATATATATATATATATATATATATATATATATATATATATATATATATATATATATATATATATATATATATATATATATAAACTAAACATGCAAACATATATATAGATTAAGTGAAAAATCATGCAATTATAAGCATATATTAGGCATTAATAAACTAGTTAACAACCTAAGCAATCATCCAAGCAATTATCCTAGTAAGTTACAAGTACTTCCGAATATAAATCGGACTAATAGCACATAAATATCCATAACCAAAGATCACATAATANTTTTATTTATTTATTTTATTTTTTTTCAAACTAACAAAGTAATATAACTAAAACTTTAAATGGTAGGTTCTAATAATCACATATATTGGCTTACAAACTTAAAATTTTGATAAGAAAAACACACTGACAACTAATAAAAAATATTAGATGAAAACCTTGTGCATGAAACAGTATCAAGCTTCTCTTTTTGCCATCAAAAAATAAATAGCAAGGCAATTAGACGTGTTGGAGGGAGCCGAGCACCCTCTAGCTCCCCCATTGTCTCCGTCTCTGGTTAATCTGGTGCATACACTTAATGATATACGTGTTGTACCTTGATATATATATATATATATATATATATATATATATATATCAAGGTACAACACGTATATCATTAAGTGTATGCACCAGATTAACCAGAGACGGAGACAATGGGGGAGCTAGAGGGTGCTCGGCTCCCTCCAACACGTCTAATTGCCTTGCTATTTATTTTTTGATGGCAAAAAGAGAAGCTTGATACTGTTTCATGCACAAGGTTTTCATCTAATATTTTTTATTAGTTGTCAGTGTGTTTTTCTTATCAAAATTTTAAGTTTGTAAGCCAATATATGTGATTATTAGAACCTACCATTTAAAGTTTTAGTTATATTACTTTGTTAGTTTGAAAAAAAATAAAATAAATAAATAAAATAAAAATAAAGGTGAATTTCATCTATATCCTTGAAAAAACTTCATTATTACATTAATATCTTTGTAAAGTTTACAATTACATCTATATCCTTGCAAAACTTAATAATACTCATTTATATCCAAATAAATAATTTAATCATAATAAAATCATCTAAGCGCTTAAAATTCTTTCCTGAGAATTTGTTATCTAATGAAATTACCTATTTGCCCTTCTCTTTATTATCTTTCTTAATGAAATTACCCGTTAACACCATTCATTCAAAGACGAATCAAAATGGAGAAGCCATGTGCTTTTTTACTTTGTAATCATCTGGTAACATATAAATCTTTTCAAACAAAATGAATACTTCCAATAACCTATAAAATTCACCATTATAAGTACATATACTGATTGTGGAACAACGTACCAACCAATCCTTACTTTACTCACGACCCACCCATAAACCAATCAAAGATAAAACATTTGCTTCACAAATCAAGCAAACAACATAACAAATAAATTAATCACACACTTGATTTAGGGGGTTTGTTGAAAAATTAGTTGTCTAGCAAGCAGGGGCGGAGCCACCTTGTAAGTAGTGGGGGGAAGGCCCCCAACAAAGCTTCAATATAATGGCTAAACTAGTAGAAAAAATGGTTAGATTGGGTGTAAAAGTTTGCAGTGCCCTCAACATAGGAAGCAAAGTGCCCTCTTTAAAAAGCAAAAATCATAAATTTGAATCCTCAAAAAATATTTTTTTTCTTCTTGGAATCGTCGATTGATAGGCCTGGTAAAGAAGGATAAGAAGGAGGAGATTGGAAGGGATGGTGGAGAGTGTAGGCTAGAGAATAGGTAACATTAAATATTATTATATGTCCACATAACATGTACTTTATTTTACTTTTCTTATTTTAAGGATTGTAATTCTTGTATAGTTTTCTTACCAATATACGAGTATTACGTAACCAATATATAGTAACTACTCTTTTTTATCACTTGTTGTCCTTTACATGTTAGCCTTACAAAATTTATGTTAACAGTTAAAAGAAACTTTCATAGGGAATAATGGAGTATTACTATTATGTATAACAACATAGAGATGAGATCAATATAGATCTCATATTTGCCATACAACCAATGAACCAATTATAGCCACCCATTTTTATTTTTCACATTTTTTTTAAAACAAAATATATTGCAAACGGTAAATCGTCAAGCTACAAAAAAAATATCATCGCGACGAGAATTAAATCATCTTTCTATAGATATGCATTGTTATATACTTTCGACGAACTTTTTTTTTCGACGAACTTTTTTTAAAAAAAAATTCCGCCCAGAAAAATCATATATGATTCGTTAGAATCAAATCATATGAATCATATATGATTTTTAAAAATCATATATGATTCATAAGAATCATATATGATTTGATTTTAACGAATCATATATGATTTTTACAAATCATATATGATTTTTATGGGCGGAAAATTTGAAAAAAAAAAGTTCATCAAAAAAAAGTTCGTCGAAAGTATATAACAATGCAAGTTTATAGAAAGATAATTTAATTCTCGTCGCAATGGTATTTTTTTTATAGCTTGACGATTTACGGTTTGCGAGATATTTAAGTTTTAAAAAAAGTGTGGAAGTTTATTATTTTTTTTTTTTTGATAAAAAAAAATGAATGGATAAGATTGCTTGATGGGTTCTATGGTAAAAATTGGATTTATAAAAAACTTTTGGCATACAACATATAGGTGCCTAATTGAGTTCTTAATTACTCCATCCGTACTATTTTATAAATCCATGTTTGAAAAGTCAAAATCTTTTTTGTCAGAGTTTGACAGTAGTTATTTTTTTACGTGCTATATAATATTTAATGAAAAGTATATAAATGAAAATACATTTAAAACACAAATCAATTTATATATGTTTTTATCAAGTATTATATAACACGAAAAAAAATAATTACGATTAAACTTTGATAAAAAAAGACTTTTACTTTTCAAACATGGACTTATAAAATGGGACGGAGGGAGTACTTTGATACAAGTTTAGCCGTTTTTAGAATGTCTTATTGATACTTTTACACTTTTTGTGTTTCTTTTAGAAGTGATAACAAACTACAAGTGAAGCTGATTCTATTTAAGATGAATATGATGGGACTTATTATAAGATGGTTCTCATTTTATATTCATCGTGCCTTTAGTTAGTGTTAATTGCTTATAATAAATTTTTTACGTTTAATTAAATCTACCCAACCCGACCCATTTTTAATTTTATTTTGAAAAATCTAACCCGTTATCGGATCATTCTTATTGCCTGTTGCCCCCTTCGACTAGATTTCCTGGCTCCGCCACTGCTAGCAAGCACTCTAATTAAAATTTCATTTTGAGGCTTAGGGTTTATTGGGGAAGAAGGGTAAAGTTGTAAAATCGCTTGGTAATTATTACTTAAATACACGTTTAATGCTAAATTCAATTAAATTATGATTAACTTAAATAGATGGATATAGATGAATATTTTTGAGGTTTTGTAAGGATATAGACGTAATTATGAAAATTACAAGGATATTAACGTAATATTGAAGTTTTTCAAAGACATAGATGAAATTCTCCCTAAAAATAAAAATAAAAAAAATTGGCCCTCTTATTGCTAATTTCTGGCTCCATCCTCTGAGATTAACTATTAGCATATATAAACTCGAACTTTACTTATGTTAAAACATCAAATTTAACTACTCAAACAATAATATTAAAAGCAAAATTTGACCATACTTTTAATCCGTACAAGTATAATTGAAATAATACAATATTTGTAATTATTGTATAAGCTCTGTGCATACAAAAGAATTAAAACTAGTTTAATCATAAATAAATTAAAAAATATAAAATAATACATGTCATTATCCAAACGAGAATATGACAAAAATAGAAAGTCAATATCATTTAATTTTGAAAAAAAAAATTATTTGAATTGCTAATGCCGCTTCATATTAAGCAAGAAGTCAAGAAAACTCGAACTCTAGACCTCTTGACTTCTTGAGAAATAGGAAGAAGAACTAACCATCCACCTAAGCAAGTGTTGATGACATATTCTAAAATCACTATATTGATATTTATTTATAAAAAAAATAACTTACTTTTTTTTTTTTTTTTTTTTTTTTTTTTTTTTTTTTGTCATTAAACCTAACCAAACACAACACTGTAAAACGTGAAACGCATTCCCCAAATTCATCACTTTTAGACTTCAATTCTAACAAAAAATGATCCCTAATATTTTAATATAAGTATTTTGCTAGTGAATTGTTATTTTAACTGAAAAAGGTTTTAAAAATCATTTTTGGATAAGTTGTGTAATTGTGATTTGTTGTGAGAGCTTTAGGATGTTTTGTTCAAAGTATGGTAGGATTTGACGACGAAAAAGAAAAAAATAATAATAAAAGGGTTGTTATGGATAATTATTAGTGGATGTCCATATAACCCATAAAAGGCCCACGACCCAGTTAGCTATTAGAGTTTTTACCATATTGTTTATCTTATATATACCCCATGTATCTCAGACATTATAGATCAATTGAAGAATACTGTTATTCCCTCAATCTTGTTTATAACACGTTATCAGCACGCTCTAAAATTTCGTTTTCTTTTTGTTTACTCTTGATTCCCGAGGTATGTCTTCAACCCTTGATTATTGTTTCTAGTTATTTTCTATGACAATAGTTGCTATATAAATAATATTATTAGTATATGGACATACCATTATCTTATTGATAATCCGGTCAACAGTAGGACTAAATCAATATAACATATAGACTTCTTAGTGATGCATCGTTATAATTTGCTTCTACCATCACCATGCGTTTACGTTTTTATTATATGATGTAAAGTTTAAAACCGAAACATGCATACGATGTTTGTTCTTCTCTTTAATGCATATTATTTTACACATTACTAACTACGAATCATGGCGAATATTATAGGTAATCGCTTATAGCTTTTTAAAAGAGTAAAATTAGTGTTTGTTTGATAATCGAGACACCCACTAGACTATAGTTTGGCAATTTGCTTGTTTATTTATATTCATTAAGGGTTAACAAGAACAAATAAGTTAAATCGTCTTTGCTTACATTGACTGAATAATCTCATATGACAGTTTCACTCTTATATAGTTAGTGTGATTTAGTCTAAACTAGGTGATATGATGGGAAGGTTTTATCGACTGTACCTATTTTTTTTAGAGTTTGACAAGAAGGGGAGTTTGCACCCCAAACAGAGACCTACTAGGCTTTTATTGATGTTAGAAGTATGTATATGGCAGACCATATTAGACGAAAATCATAAATAATCAGTATACGTTTGTAATGAATATTAATTAGCTTCCGATATGTGTTTTACATACATCTGCACGTTAAAGCATTATACATAATTGAGATCACATGTTTTAAGCGATTTTTATATATACGATTATTTATATTAACATACATTAAAAGGTATTATTTGTGTATTAATTCCTTCATATTATTTGTTGAGATTTAGTTTTTTTTTAAGTGTTTATTGTACATGTAATTCTCTGTGAGATTCTCTTCTAGCTAATGGTAATATAACTTATTAGTTGTTCTTTTGACGATGAACCACTCCGGTAATTAACTTTTAATTTTTGAACTGCTAATATTTTGAAGATCCCTTCAAGGTAATAGATTACATAGGTTGTGATCCTAGATCAGTGACTAACAAGTGAAGATATGCTATAAAAACATGTAGATGTTCGAGCTTATGCATGTTTTAATGTTACGCTGCATTGGATATTTTAAGATTGTTATGTAGCTTATGCCGTACATATTATAGTATAATTCTTAACGCAAATAAATGTTGCTCTAATGCATTGATTTTTCATATAACATGAAAGAAACCTATAGAATATTAAGGATAATTACTAAAGTGACATTGATAGATCTTGATGCATATATGTGATATATATTTGGTTTAATTCTTTTTACTCTATTTACGAGTTTGGTTATTAGTAGGATTAATATATACTCCATCTTTGGATCCGTACAATAACATCATATTTGACCTATAATTTGCCTTATTCAGTGATGATAGCATACTCCAATACAAATCTAGAGATTGCTAGCAATAATAATACTTTGTTTTTGTTATGGATGTTATGAATAGTCTTGGCGACATTATTATTAAGGAAAATCAGAATTTTATACGAATTAAGTGTGAATTATGCCATTGAGTTCGTTAAATATGTGTGATTCGTTTATCATATGATTTTATTTACACGTGAGATACTTGATTAATTGATTAAAAACATGCATGTGTTTTGAAATTTGTGCAACGCTAGTTATAATATTCCATATGTTTTATTATTTGATAATGTTATGGGTTAATATATAAATAATATATTAAACTATGTGAAAATTATATAAAAGTGCTTATATCAAATTGATTGGAGAAATGTGATGTTGTATTAAGATCTCCATATTATTTGATGTTTAGATAGAAAGTGCAATCGAAGAACATGTGGTCATAAACTAGACTTTATGAGCCAAGATTGGTATAGTAATTGGCATGACCGGTTGGACGATCCCGGGTCAATGATGATGCGAAATGTATAGAAGAACCATACGTTTCTTCAAAGATAGATTTGATTGTTCTCAGAGGAAGTTAATTGTTCATCTATCACCACCAAATTAAAGTAAGGACTTCATCCTATAAAGTTTTGGAAAGAATATAACGGGGATGTATGTAGGCCTATACATCCGCCATGTGGATCATTTTGAGTTTTAAAATCGATGCATCGTCAAAATGATCATCAAATATGCAACCTAAAGTTAGCGTGATTAGTGGCTCTACTTATAAAATGTGAGCACGGTTTTCCAAATTAAATTATTGAGAATGGTGGTGAATACTTCCAAGTATTGGGCGATTATTGGAATAAGTGTTGAACATAAAAGTAGCCCATGTTCATACGCGAATTGCTTTTGTTGAAACGTTACAAACGTTTTCAGTTGATTGCAAAGCCAATAATATTATGAGAACAAAAGTATTAGTTTATGGGGCATGTTATAAAATATGAAATTCGCATCTTGCCAACAATTTATAATGAATCCTCCCCGTTAGAATGGTTTTGGTCACAAACCATATTTCCCATGTGAGATTTTGTAATTGTGCAAAATGGGATGTTGAAATTGATAATTCATTCAGAGGGAGAGATTGAGCAGCAGGAAATTTAGAATGAATTATAATGTTGATCCTCACACGAATATGAAATGGGACAATTCATTTATCAGATCTAGTAATTGCCAGACAAGTTTAGACAAGTTTAGTGACCTAAATTAAGTGACTAGATCATACGCTGCTAGTGCTCCATTTATAATGTGTGTCTTAACATTAAAACTAATGATTGGTAGTAAGTCTATGACACGTCTGCAACGTGATAGACTTGTGGAAAACTAGAAGGGGGGTTGAATAGTTTACCGCTTTTTACGTTAATTATCTTTTACAAATTACCCGTTTTAGTTAAAGATATATTTGACGTTTTGCTTTATTATATGAATGGAAGTACTTTGAAGAACTCAAAGATAATATATAATCACAACACAATATATACTGTACAAGCATGTAATAAGAGATAGAAACGATCAAACCACAAAACACCGAATTGTTTATCGTGTTCGGCTCAAGGACCCTCACTTGTCCCTTGCCCTACGTCAACGCCCCGAGTTCCAGACTCGAGAGTTCCAAGCACTTATCAACAAACTGCCTTTCGGTGGAGAAACCTTGTCACACGTCGCTTACACTTTTCCGGTAAAGCTAAATACCGAGTCTAGTTCGAGTAGAAACCACCTAACGTCGCCGTAATTCCTTTTACCGAACAAGGCTAGATGTCGAGTTCTTTTCCAAGGGTACAACCACTCCCGTTAGTTCTTTTACAAGGGTACAACAACTCCCGACTCACTAAGTATTTTGAGGCCTAAAATACTAACCGATCACTTAACACAATACATATGAAGTATAAACTACCAAAGCTTATACTAAGCTAAGTTAACAAGTCTTGCAACTTCGTGTTGAAACTTGTAACTTCTTGATTGACCTTGTGAACTTCTTGCTACATAAGAGAATTACACAAGTCAAATGTTACTTTGTTAGTTGAGAGAGAAATGTGAAATATATGTCCTAAAGTGATGATTATTTTCTTGCAAGTTGACTTGTATTTATACTACACAAGATATCAGCTCTGGCGGATCCGGCGGAACCTTCACAAGGGTTCCGCCCGTTGAACTCGAGGGTTCCGCCAGGTCTGATGAAGACCAACCTTGCACACAAAGTAAAATCCCTACAAAACCATGTCAAGTCACATCACATAGGTATGCATTGACTCCATGAAGAGTTCTTCCATGCAATCATCAATGCCAAAGAGAGTCAAACACACAATGCACTTAAATCATGTATTGATGAGATGTGACATAAAATGATGACACAAATATGATGGCAAGACTTATTACACACAATGTAACTAATGAAGATGCATGAACGATATGTATTCATGAACATGTATGTGGCTTAACTAGGCTTGAATGCATATTTTAGCTAAGTTAATATGACTTTATGATTGTCACATCAGTTAATGAAGGTCTTGCCATTGTGCTAGTGTTAAACATGAGTCTAGCTTTAGTTTATATGACTTGATTTAATAAGAGGTTGTCACTCAAGCATTCAAGTATGCATGGGGAGCTATGTGTTGTCTAGCTTACACTCCTTTGATAGAGTTGCATTTACTTCGTATTGTTCACATCATGCTCATAACTAGCTTGTGTTCTTTATGCCAATTTAACGTGAAGATTGTGTGTTTGACTTGCCATGAGCTTAAGTTAAGTTTAAGTGCATGTTAGATAAATTGGACATTGTATGCATTAAGTCTTGCCATTGATTTGAATGGTGTTGCTGTCACATCATGTGTAATAA
>LBNU01004958.1:0-16236 GCA_014162995.1 Artemisia annua
CATATGTCTCCTTCTGAATGGGGCTCTTATTTCTTCCTATGCCATGCACGGCACAACCATTAGGGTTTGTCAACAGTGGCTCATGCGTTAAATACTTACCTTAATCGCTGTATGCCTTGGCTACTGTTTCCCAAGAGTTCAAGCACGTATATCATAAAGGAGGTTGGCCAGTTTTCTTGAGCCTAACATTGATGGAACAATCATCCACAAACAACAACACAATGTACCAAATTAATGTTAGGTTTCATTGATCCTAAGCAACACTTGAGATTATCTACTCATGTTAATTGAAGACGACAGCAGATAGATGGCAACCACCTAACATATTATTGAATTAAGTGCAGACTTATTTAATTAAGCATAGGGTTCCAGAGGGTTGGAACCCTAAACGTCACAGAAATTCGTCTTTAGGGGTTGCCCTAAAAGTTCTCCACAAGTTTCCACACTAATGATGAAAATTGAAACCATATAGATTTCATTGACGGCGTTTAGGTTATAAGGCTGGGCCGTCAGGCTCGCCGCCATAGGTTTCTCAGGATGGCCTAGATCCACTTCTGACGCCGTCACCTTATAAAACCTTCTGGGCCGTCACTCTTTAATATTAAATTAGCATGACGGCCTACTTTTCCTACCACCTGACGGCGTCAGGTGTAATCCAAAAATTTCCTTTCGCGTCATTGAACAATTGGCTTCCGACTTTTTTGTCAAGGCTTTCTGACGACGTCACTTGTGATTCTGACGCCGTCAGTTGTAATTCACCATCTTTTTGAGACTTTGGTCGTTTTCTTCACTTTATGCTCCAAAAACGCTGCTTGAATATGCATGTTTTCCAGATTCCTCTCAAAAGTACCTAAAATGGACAAAGGAACGATTTTAGGGCAATTTTGATCCACTTTATTATGGACATTAGGGCTTAAATGACCCCTAAAAGGCATAACCTTTTCGTCTCATCAATTTACACCCCCAACACTCGCTTTTATAGCATGATATCTTATCATAAAGGTTCATATGCATTTTAGCTAGCCATGATACCTTAACATCATCAAGAATGTTGCAATCCTATGTAAAGCATTTTATCAAACTATTTTCATGCATCATAACTTGGCTTTCAATCGAATCCCACAAATCCTCGGTGTATCACGTTGGTATTTTATTTCTGCATGTCAGATGAATATTTATCTCTGTACTTTCTATTATCTATGTTCTTTCTATTCAATAATGTTGGTGTGTTTATAATTGATTTACATTATCTTAATTTTTTTCAATGAGATTCATAAAGCTAGCTCGCCTATTCGGGTGGGCCATGTAGCTAGTATTTCATATTTGTATATTAACCCTTTTGTGAAAAACACGACTATGTTATGGCTTGCTATTCAAAAGAAGCTTATGACACAGGATAGAGTTAGGATGTGGGGATCTTATGATGTAATGGTATGTCCTTTGTGCTACAAGGAAATGGATTCTCATTCACACTTGTTCTTCAAATGTCAATACACTGAACAGATATGGAATAAATTGGCTATAAAAATGGGAATGCAATGTGGTAACATGAATTGGGAAGACATCATAGATGTGATTGCAGACAAGTTTAATGGAAATTCTCTAGGGAGTATAATTAGAAGACTATGCTTGGCTGCAAGTGTTTATATGATTTGGCAAGAGAGAAACCAAAGAATATTTAGAGATGAACAGAGAAGATGGGAGGAACCGAGGAAGTATATGAAGTCATAGTGGAAACTGTTAGATTAAGACTAATGAGTCTGAAAGCTAAAATGTCTGTGGTAGTCATCAAAGCTCAGGAAGACTGGAATATGGAGTTTATTAAGGTAGGGAAAACTCAAAAGGTTGATGTGAGAAAGAATATGTAAGTGGTGCAGAAGTGGTAGGGGTATTTGTGGAGTTTTGGTTTTCCCCTGCTGAATTAAGGGGTGTTTGGGATTGCTGAATAATAGTATATCTGGATGTATTGGTTACTGTTCCATTGGTAACCATTATCAGGCCATTACAATGTGTTAATACCTTGTACCTTGGAGTCTTAACTGGTGTGACTGTACTCACTAGTTCCTCATATATGCTTGATTAGATTGGCCTTGGGAGCAATCTATTTAAGGTATGGTTTGGAACTGTGAGAGGTCTAATTCAGTATAGATGTACCATAAAGTAGGGTTAGCCTTTGTGAAGGGTAAATGGTCTTGGAGGGGAGTGTAAGTAGCATTGAATTGAGAGTGGTGCAAGATGACACTTCATGGTCCATGCTTTACATTCCCACAGGAGGTTTGGTTGGTCCTCACTGGAGGAATGTGTTACCAGTTATATGAAGCCATTCATGAGATGGAAATGTAGTATAACTGGCAGAGCCCTTCAGTGGAGGGGTTATGGGTGCCTAGTGAAGCCATTAACCCTTCTACTATGGTTACTGTGGGTGCTGGTTAAGTAATCATTGGTAGGAGGGTAAGATGGAAATGTAGCTAGATGGTTAAGGTGCAATTATCAAGGTGAATTGGTGATGAATGCAGTGAAGGTGAATGCTCTGCTTTTAGTGTTGTGTTTGTCTGAGTATTAGTTTATCAGATATAGATTTTATTCTTGTCTGTTAATTGTTGGATAGTTTTAGTAGTATGTCTTCTGTGTATAAGATTTGGGGCCTGTCCCATTTCTTTTTCTACTATTCTTATGATGTACTTATGATTGGGAAGATTAATATAAGTTCACCTTTTGAAAAAAAAAATGACTATGTTTTAAAAATTATTGGAGTATAAAACACCCGTAAGCAAGGTTGTAAAAATCACTGGGCGGTAGCTGGGCGGCCGGATACCGCTTAGCGATTAATCGTTTAGGCAGGGATTAATCGGATAGGATATTTTATATATAAAATTATAAATTTTGAAACTATATGTCCGATTTGGCCGATCTAGCCAATTTTTTCCGATTTGGTCGATTTATGCATGATTCGGCCGAGTTTTATCCATAACCAAGTTGGCCGATTTATCCGATGTTTGTCCAATTTGGCCGATTTATGCCCGATTTGACCGATTTTTATCCGATTAATCGATATGGTGACCGATTTTTTACCAAACCGATTAATAAGGCCGATTTGTAAAAATTAGGGCTGTTAATCCCCGCCTAGCGATTAATCGCAGATTAATTGGCCGTCTAAGCCGAATTTTGCAACCTTGTCCATAAGTGCATGACAAATTGTAGGCCCAACATAAAAGCCCAACTACACGTGACTTATGGGATGTTTTTTATTCCACTTAATGAGAGGCGCATAAAAATCTTTCTCTCTTCATTAAGAGGCTAAATTGCACACGTTTCAAATTAAACCACCACTTAATCAAAAATAAATAAATAAACTAGTCTATGGCGAGAAAATTTGGAAATCCCAAAACAAGCTTTACGGGTCGCTATGTAATATAGGCCAGAAAGGCAGAAACCCAGAACAATTGGCAAAGATGATGTTTCATAGTACTCCGTAGTATTTAAAATGGCAACATGAAAATCAAATAATCAATGTCACATTTATGCGTATAGCAAGGACCGTTTACGTAATAACTATTACATTTAAAACGTAGTATTAAGTGACAGAAAGGTCCCTCCACTATCAGTCCTTCAACTATACGAGACAGCATGGCCCGTGCGATGCACGGGCTTCGATTACCATGAAATAGCATTAGTCAATGGCTAATTAGGTGTATTAACATTAGTCGTGAAACTTAAAGCGTTAAACTAAAAAATTCGCTTTATTAAGCTTTTTACAAATAGAAATGTTTCATATGAAATATACTTAAAGATGTGTTTGGCCATTAGCACACGTGGTTGTAAGTAGTAAGTGCACATTTGATTTGCTTACTTATCGGTTCTCAGCTTTGAGGTTTCCCGATTTGATCATTATATTCTTCCATGCTGATACTCTACTAAAGGATACTAAAGGTTACCACTTTACCATGATAGTTTTTTTTGTACTATAAGATTTCGAATTGCGATTCACGGGCTTTGTTTCAATATTAATTCAATTTATATGTTCTAAAGATATTGGAGCCTTATTGAATTTAAGCAAAGTACAATGGCCTATTGTAACAAACCATTGCATAATCAATGAATAAGCAAATAAAGAATGTCCTAAAATAAATCGTAGTGGACTATTTATTCGACCTATTGTTTCAAATGCAAATAAAAGTAGAATCACTTTAAAGGAAAGACCAAGATGCTTAGGCACAATGCACGAATTTAGTTATTCTAATGACAATTCAAATGTTCAATATATACGTATATTATTGCACCAAATATAATACAAATAACTTATCAATACATTTGCTGATTAGTAAAAGGATCAAAAGGGCACGACTCAAAGAGTTTATTTGAACCATCTTAAGAGTTTAATAGAAGTCAGCATCGGAATGAATAATCTACATCTAGAATTAAGAAAATGTTTTGTATAAGCCTAAAGTAAGTATTACACATACAAAAAGTTATAATTAATCTTTATGGATTTTTACTCGTGTTAACACCGGTTCTTTAACATTTTAAAAACTTAATTTCTATCAAATCAAGTATGTTGTCTACACGTGTATTAGATACTCATATTGAAATGAATATGTATTAAAACCATTAGCGTTATTATCATATATTTTTTTTCAATCAAGTGCTACGGTTCATGATTCATTATAGGGGGTATTAAACCGGTTGCGTAACACTTTTTGTATAGAAAGAAGGAAACCATGTCGTAACTCAATGATGAAACGTACGCTCCGCTAAACATACTCAATAGGTTGCATTGTAAAGTTATTGAGAAAGGAAACTAAACTTAATGTACTATATGATCGAGGTGGGCGTAGTTTTGCAACGGTTATACATATTTAATTAATATGTTTTTTTTTTCTTTTGTCTCTTACACTAAAACTGATGTACTAACTTCGGGTCGTGTCTTCCTTCTGCAACGATTGCATCGTTATATCTCCAAATTGTATCGGTTGCAAATATGCCCATGCGATGCACTTATCTTTTATGGTTTTCAGTTTTGCAAAGGTGAAGTCTATTTTGTTAACGAATACATAGATTTCATCTAAGTTATTTCTTGTGAATAGAATGATTTCAAGAAGAATGTATCAAATGCATGAGTGATTTTTATAACCGTAACACAAACTCATAATTATAAAACTAATTTAATAGGAAAAAAGAAATGTTTATACATGTACATGAACTGAAAGTTTATTTCTCATAAAACCATTTACATTGCTTGTACATGAACTGAATATATATTTCTCATAAAACCAACCCATCTCCTTTGTTAAAGTAGCAATATCAACGGTATTTAAAGAGCTTGGAGCTCAAAGGACACATAGATAAGTAAAATTTCACTAACCATATAGAAAACAAACTTTATCAACTATATAACATAACACAAACAACCGCTATTCATATGCATATAAACCATAGTATTTCCCAATGACATTGGTATAAACCAAATATATTGATGTTCAAAAAATGATTGATGTTCACAATTGAGTTGTATGAAGCACCCAAACGCACCCACTTCAGCCCCCGCTTCAGCACCCATACACACCAATCTCACGCCCAATTCAGCTCCTAATCCCATACCCATTGCGATCCCCAAACTTCCATTTTAGCCCCTACTTCAGCCCGCAAACATACACAATTCAGCCCCGTTTCATCACCCAAACCCACCCATTCCAGCCCCTAAACCCACCCATTTCAGCCCCCATTTCATGACCCAAACCCACCCAAACCATATTACCTGATGAAATCTTACTAAACACCCCAAGCGCTATTCAGCCCCGTGTCTCTACAACCTGCCTTCACTTTTTCCTTGTAAATGTTAAACCATTAGGCTATCATCGTCTACGTCACATGATACCCTTTCCTCAACCTGAGATGACAAATCTTCAATTACATAAAATGAGCACAATACAACATCCAAATAAACGTATTTAAGATCAGGGGCATTTAAAAAAACTTTGTTGATATTTGACATAAATAGGTATAGGGCAGCCATTGATGAGGTTGAATCAAACACATAGGTTTTACTACACACAACTTAGGCCTTTTTCTTTTGTCTCTTACACCAAAACTGTGTACACATCTTGTAATGATTGCTTCGATATATCTCTAATGATTGTGTCAGTATATCTCTAAGTAGTAACCAAGTACCACAAAGCTTTTTTGCAGCTGTTGCGGAAACAATTTTCACACATTTCATCGGAATACGGTAGCCGGTTTTACTGTAGTGAAAGGTTTCATCTTTCTGCAATAATAAGAATGCAGTTTTATCAGGCCTCTATTTGTCAATGATTGTATCATTTGAAAGAAGGGAGAAAGAATATAAACCTCCCGGTATAATCACTCGCCCATCACATCTACACCATCCAATTTCTGAGAAGCTGCATTTTTATCACTCCCTACATTGCACAATGGTGACAATATGCTGTAAATAAAACTCATCATAATGTAAACCTAAAGTACATCCTGTAAGCATGCACATATTGCTGTGAAATATGATAGTACCTGAAGGTAACTAATCCAAACAACGTCATAATACGAAAAAATTGCAACCAAAAAATAAGTATATACCTTAATTCTGTAAGTTCGAGGACGTAATTCCTTTTGTAGCTCAACCATCTTTTGCTCCTCTCTATTCAATGTCACGGACATCAGATATAGATACATATTTGCTTTAGCAGACAATATACCTCCAATTCTCAAAATACCAAGTGTGGTCCCAGGAACCATAGCTTAAGTGAGCTTACTTACTTTCACCCCACCTTTCTTAGCAAGTGCATTAATCAACGTGGACTTACCAGCATTTTTTGCACCAATAACCCACACATGCCCTCTAGGCACAGCCAAATCCTAAACAAAAGTTAACAAATTTCTAACACCTAAATCCTTTTTAGAACTAATCAAATACACCCCATTAAGCCTAGGTGCAGCGTGAGTGGTCGAAACATGCTAGACCAAGTTGGATTCACCCAGACACTTTTATGTCCATTTTAAAGCTTTTAAAACTAAAGCTTTAACTATGATCACATAGTAATATTCTTAGATTAATAATGTGAGTTGATTTCTAAAGTTATACAAATTAAATAGACTTTGGGCCACATTTAACCCGTTTAACCCGTTTAACCCATTTAACCCATTCCTTTATATTTAAGACTTTTAAGTGGACAAAATTTGACCCGTTTGTGAAACATTGCAACTCAGATAAACTCATTCATAAGCAATTGGGTCAAAATTTTCACAACACACTTTGAATCCTATTTTAATCAAGCTTTTACAGCAGTGGCACAAATAGCTCCTCCAGTTCTTCTGAGTCAATGCACAGGCTCTCGAGTACATGTACTGAAGAGTCTGCGTTCCTGAGAATGTAAACAGGATTATGCATAAATTGTTACACGCATGAAAAGATAATCGTCAAGAGTACAACTATTTTTATCAGTACACTATGTGAAAAAAAGCAACACAAATCTGGACGGAGCACAAAAGCGTAAACCTGCACCTGGATTCGTAATTTTCGTTCACAGATTCTAGTTGGAGTGGCACCGATTCATCGATTACCTTTCTACCGAAGAGACACAGTATCAAAGTGTAAAAGGTCTTTATGGTTCTTAGTATCAGCAACCGATACAATTCAATAAAAACAACAAAATATAACAGTACGTCAATACATAAATGAATTTTGTGAAAGCATGTAAGAGCGTCATTTCTTTTGTGTTCTTGGTATGAGGCTATGAGCAATCAGTAAAAATAAGTGTGAGAAAAAATTACCAAAAAAATGAGCAGCTCCTCCAAAATGCTTCGACATGTCTTGAATACTGCAATTCTGCAATAAACATTTTTAACAAATTTTACTTTAATAATGCACAACAAACAATCAAATAAGCATAATGTACAAAAAAGTAACATACATGAGTTCCATACAGCATATTATTTTTTTTACATCTTGGCGCAATAGTAGACAATTACATGGCAGAGGCTGCTTCTGATATGAATTTGAAACCTGAAAAATGCAATCACTTGCTGAGGCGACTTCTAAGTAATTGGATCTTTTAAACTTGATATTCTGATTTGAATGTGACAAAATGCAATCACATGAATGGTATCTTTAAGCTATTGGACAAAATATCCAAATTATTAGAAAATTATATAACAAACTATTAAAGAGTAATTTATTCCAAGAGCTTAAAGATACCATTCAAAATTCTTAATGAGAACTTACCTTTCAAAGTAGTTCGGCTAAGCCGGAAATAAAGAGTAAAAAGATAAATCATACTACTTACTATCTAATGATGCTAAGTCTATATGATCGTGAGGATTTGTGCCGTCGATGTTTTGAGGCACGATGTTCTCCAGCCACACTGGATAGTTCCATAGCTCAAGTGGCCCACATGCTTGATGTCCCATTGATACCGCCGACAGATATCATGCTTCTAACGAAGGAACAACAAAATCCGGTCAGCTAGACCTACATTGACAGTCCAAAAACCCTTAAAGGGTGTTTGGGTATCGATGCAGTAGTAGCCAAGACCCATGGTCTAGCAGAAAGGGTGTTTGGATGGGTCGAAGGAGAACATCATTTGAGAAAATCATACCTGTAAATTAATGTTTGCACCATTGAATGCTTCATAGAATTTGTCATCTTTACCTCAATGTTTAAGATTCATAGAAAAAAGTATTTGTCGAATATCAACAAAGATTACTTATAAATGAAAAGCGAATGAAAAAAAGGTTTTTGCGGTCAATGAAATGTCAATCCGTTTCGCATTCGAATTATTTTTTTTCAAAGAATACTCAAGAGCATTATCATATACAATATGTAATTGACCGGAATTGGTATCAATAATGTATAAAATAAGTTTAAATTTTAAATGCTCTTAGTGAGAAAAGTTGAATCATTTGGCAACCTACGTGTGCATACATTATCATCTATAACTACAATAAGATCAAAACCTATAAGTACGGTCCTGATCTTGCAAATCCAATTGTAGATACCTAAACAATATATACACAGAGTTAACATCAGTTTCAAAAGATAAAGATATTGTCTCATCAGGCACGACAACGGGTTGAAGTTAACCACACGCGTTTTTGTCCGTTTATTTGAATTTTACATTTCACAAATGAATCATACTCTTAATAAGTTTAGGATGTTACTTAGGTGTTCTAAAAGTTTTACATCTACCTTTGTCACGTATGTAACTTAAACAGAAGCATACGACCCTTAAAATGAAAGTTGAATATAATACAATGAACAGGTAAAGGTTCATACCGTAACTCTCTGATGTTCATTCACTGCTGAGTTAAGATCAGTGTCGTTAATCTCAATGAAGGCCTCCCCGCTCTACCCCTATCCATCCCACCAATCCTACAAAATCCTATTACATAAAATCTCAATATGCAAATTTAGCATCTTTCAAAATTTGGCGAAGAAGCACAGTTTGTGTCATACACTGTGAATGTAAACAAATCAACAATAAACATCTATTAACATTTTAACCAAGGAATTAAATAATATGGAGTGGCTTTTTGCAACTAAATCTAACCTTTTTTATCCGACTTTCCCTTATAATAGTGTTATGTTCAGTTATATGTCGAAAACAAATACCATAAAACCAAGCAAATCACCATACTCAGTTTCCATCTCTTTCTCCGTCACGACACACCACCAGTTCAACCACCATAATAGAAAAATCCACGCACAAAATAATCGAAAACCAAAACACAATCAAAAACAATACCTGATAAAAAATTGATTTTATGGCAGCATCTCGCCATCTCCAATCCTTTCATATGATAAACCATATACGATTGAAAACATTATCAAAAAATTACCAAATGTTAACAATCCTTTCATATGTGTGTTATTGTGGTAATTAACTATATACACAAATAACAAAGACCGTCGTTGATGGTGGTGGGCTGTGATCAAGGTGGTGAGAGGCGGGTGTTTTTGTTTCGCGTCTGTGTGTGTTTGTGAGGGTGAAATATGTGTATAAGAAGTGTCAACAGTGGGGAATACGGAATGGATTTTTTTTTTTTTTTTCTTTCTTTAAATGCACGATGTTTTGTATACTCATAACTGAAGCAACAATTCATATTCATCTATACATTGGGTTCCTGCGAATAAATGTGACCCCAACATTAAAAGCTATCAAAAGCTTTCAAAAGAGCTTAAACCACTTATTTCTATGAGCTTATACCACTTATTTGAGTTTCTTGGCTTGTTGCATTAATGCTAACATTCAATATGAGAACTCATTCTTTATATATATATATATAGATATAGATATAGATATAGATTCTAATACTCGTATATATTTGTACATGATCAGACATGATCATCTTTTTCCATGACTAAACTCTACAAGTCAGATTCGCAACAAATTACAATTGATGAGGAACAATCCCACTTGCTTTAAACTTTGTAGTCACGCATCTAAATGTAAGACTTAAGAATGCATTAGCTTAACCACTTGGTGTGTGAAGGATCGATGTTCATGACACGTTCAGGGAGTGAGACTCAATATTGAGTAGCAATGTACCGCTATTTGTGTAATTAGACCATACGTATCAACCAATACTTATATTCGCAAATCATTTTAGTGAGCCCTTGACGTTGATTAATACGAGAGAGAAGGAGCGGATCTCTGTATGTATTAATGGATTGATAGAAAATGTCCATTCGTACATAAATGGGTTAATGTATCTCACTATATAACATTATAACTATACGATTACCCGTGAGGCGACAGTATATAAAAACATTAATTTGTGCATGCAATTCCTTTTATATATAGTTAAGAAAAGTTAGTGGTTTAAATTATAATTAGTTATTTAAATATTTTATAGATCGTTTGTATTTTATAAGTAAACTAGCCTCAAGGCCCGCCCGATGGGCGGCTAGCTTTTAGAATTTGTTTAAGATAAAAATAATCGTAAAATGATTGATAATATATGGAGTAAAAAGCTTGATATAATCACGTAAAAAAATATTAAGCGAACAAAAATATATCGATGTTTTTTAAAATCGTAAGAAACTACATATTGCAAAAAAATGAAAAATAGAATAACAAATAAAAACAAAATTATATTCTATGAAGGTATTCATTATAGACTAACTACTACTTATTGCATATTGAAATAAGCCATGATATACATGATTAACTTTCAACTCAGTAAATCATTTAGTTTGCATCAACTAAAAGTAGACTTGAAATGTATAGACACAACCAGTTATATAACTTTCAACTAAAAGTAAATCATTTTGAAGCAAAGATATATAAAAGAAAAAACGTTAATGTTCAAGTTATGTACTACAATAATCACAAGTCTTTAAGCTGTAGTTTCATCATCTAGATGCACATGAAATTCAAGCATTACCTCTAAATTTTCAGTTTCACTTTCAAGCATATACATTTAGTTTCAATTTAAGACAATTAATTAAACTCTCTTTACATTCATAGGATTCCTCACAAACAATGTTAAAAACATTTTAAGCTGAGTTTAAGCAACCACAAACACCCCTTTAGGCAATCCGTAACCAAAAATGACATAAAACAAACACCTATTTAGACATGTGTAACCATCAGCAACCAAACACCCCTTTAAGCAGCAGGCAAGCACCTCTTTATACAATACTACAACAGTATACATAAACAACATGACCAAACACCACTTTAGAAAAATATTTATAGAAGCTAAAAGTTTTTAAAGATAAACCTGCAAGGCCTTAGTTTGTGCAACAATTGCACAGTGGTTCTAGCTTCTAGCTCTTCAAGAGTCTCCCCAACTCAAAGAAATCACCTAAAAACCAACATATGAATAAGACCCTTCCTACTCAAAAGCAAAACAAATACAAATATTCACATTCTAAAGATTGTATATTAAGATATTTGATCAAAAAAAATCGTTTACTTTTACATTTTGCCACAACGCGTAGGTTAATGAATTTTAGTGTTGTTTATGCCATATACATATTAAATAAATTTGAACCAAGTGACATGATCAAATTTACTCTAATAGTCAACCTGAGTTGCTATCCCTACCTGGTTCATTCCAGCCACCAATGTACTGTATACTGACATTCTACTCCAACGAATAATTGTGTCTTGCATAAATGATTATTAATAAATACTTAGATGAGGGAAACTGAAAAAGAACAATAGCTATAGAAAAGATAGGTGTAAGTCATGAAGCCTGGATAGCAGCGGTAATAGCATGACCAATATGTAAAGTTTCGTTACATTAGGAGGTGGAAGAACCTGCATTGAAAATCTTACCCAAATTTTGACTTTCATTATTGTTTATATGAATTGAAACATTAGGCCAATGGTATAAATGTACCTTATGCCAACAATCTCATAAAATCATACTCCATTATCCATAAAACTGTGTGAAAATGATATCTACAAATAATAACATATTTATGATTTTCAGCCATGGTATGTATAAGTTTTATGTGACGCTAATAGGAAATTTAAGGAGGGACTTACTATACAGCTCAGTACATACAACTTTCTGTAATGTCCAATAGTACGTTGTGTCATGAGTCGTCCTATTTCTAAATTTATTTTTAGGGTTCTAATTATTGGTTTGATTTGTTGGTGCGTGAAAGTAATATAATGTGAATCCTCACCTCTACACATCTCTTGAGGGCAAAATCAATACATCATCCATGAACCAAGTCAATCTGCACATGCAAACAAAGTGAAGTTCATACTTAATAGTAAAAAAACACAATTGGTCGATTATAGATGTATAGTAAAAGTCTTAAAACCTGGATTATATGCCAAATGCAGCGCCATGCATTCCGCGAGATTGCAGATGCCATACTTTCAACAAATCTGTGGCATTATAAATACTTTGTAAGCATTTTTTAAGTTTATAGCAAAACTGAGGACTTATTGTTACTATCCCCAAACAATGAAAAACAGAAAAAGTACATAATCATGAAGTTTACTCATAAGTACTCACTGAGAACACATTTTAATTATTTGGTATGCAACATAATAACACCTGACCTTGGCCTTTCTAAGGATTTTACATCCGGGTCAAATTTTATTTAAGATTTGTGCGACTTCATGTAAGTAGTATGGATGATGTATTATGATCGGGAATTTGATCAAACCATGTAACCTGCAAGATGGGAAGTTAAAGATTAGAATCAACTTGTTATAAAACACAGATCAACACAAAAAAACACAAAACAAAAATAATACAAACATGATCACACACCTTCACAGGTTGTGTAATCTATGGCACTCTAATGCGGTATTGCCAATGCACGATCATTTAATTGATTCGCTATCGCGATTTCCTTCACAGATGCCTTCTCCTAATACACAAGTATTTATCATTTCATAAGGTAACATATCTTAAAATTTTCTGGATCTTGATAAGCCAACAAAAAGTATGATCGACTTACGACATCCTTCATGGAACTTTGAATCTAATGCTTGTAAAAACACCAATGGTGCTTTTTGCTCTATATAGTCTTTATTTTGACAGCAAAATAGAAACCAACAGCCCCTTTTTTACAGCTAAAATACAAACCAAATGACCCCTAGTTTGACAGCAAAATAGAAACCAAACAGCCGTAAGAGTTAAGACACAAAAAATAATTAGTTTTTAGAATACCTTCATTTCCAATAGCCATTTCCAATCATAGCTTGAAGTCGAAATCATATAAACCTGTAAATGATAAGTGATCTTCAGTTAGAACCATTTCTCTTCATTCAGGCATTTCATCATGCACTTAGTATGCATATAATATTGTAACTTACATGGAACTTTTATCTATTTGTGAAGATGATGAACTTAAATAATGATTGTTGTAACCATCAATTCACAAAACCCCCTAAATGAAACTCGAAAATTGGTTAATTCAAACAAACATACACTACGCCAAAAATGACCTTTCGTCACACATTGTCATTTTTGAACGGTCACACTGTGACATTTTTGCGTGACTAAATGTACCAGCGTTAAATAAACAGCCACACTTGATCCGATTTGTGTGACCATTTCGTAAAATATTTGTCACGCATTTGTGTATATATGTGACCGATGCAAATCAGCTCGAAACATTAGTCACGCTATAGATATACATATGTGACAAATATATGTCACACAATTGAACAGTGTGACCAAAGAAGATATATGGTCACACGAAGTACTTGTGTATGTGGCTAAATTATATAGTCAAGTTTGTCACACATTATATAAACGTGACTGCTATTCTTTGCTGAATAGTTAGCCACATATGAATTTTAAATGTGTGACAACGAAAAATTCAGTTTGAAGCGTTAGTCACGAAATGCATTTAAGAGTGACAAATATATGTCACAGACTTGAAGAGTGTGACCAAATGTCATGTATGGTCACACTAAACCATACAAACATGATTAAGTGTAACGAAAATTCGACACATATGGTCACGTAAGTTATTATGTGTGTCTAAAGTTTAGTGTGTGTTTGCTTTGCCAAATCCTAATTATGTATAGTCACATTTAATTGAAGCACGATCATGTGACTATAGGCTTTACAATAGTCACACCATATCACAAATGTGTATCTAAATCATGATTATGGCCACGTTATAAGGGTATTATATGTGACCAATACATTCAAAATAGTCACATTGTAGTGTTACTTGACTTTCTAAAGTCAAATTTCAACTTTAATGAAGTAACATGTTACTAAAGTGCCTGCAAGTGCATATACATGATAAATTATGGAAAATGCAAATAACTATTGTAATAGCAGTAGTAACTTAATAATAGCAGCATTAACTTAATAATAGCAGCATTAACTTTTGTACAAACAACAGTTGTAATCTCACAAAAGGTGAATTATATAGTACTTACCAAAAGGTTTTTTATAACATAATGAAAACATATAAGCTAAACCCCTGCTCCCTCCAAACACCTTATCATTTTGGTTTCTTCGGATGGGCATGACATGCTCTGTGATACTGAGCAACAATTCTTTCAACAAGATCGTTAACTGCCTCTGTACGTTCTTCACATATGATCTTTGTAGATATCAACACACCAAGTAAACTAGCAGTCAAAGGATATTCTTTTTCTGCAAGCATAAAAACATCCATTCCACCTTGTGTTGATATGTGATGTACATTGCAGCTATCATAAAACTTCCATACAGTTGAGCGATCATCACATCTGAAGTTCCAATGGATATCAGCTGGATCAGGTTTATATATGATGAGACGAAAAATGTTACGTTTTTAGGGGTCGGTTTGAGTCCTAATTCGTATGTTTTTGGTTTGGATTTCACCCAAAGTCGTTTCTTTTCTCATTTTAGGTACTTTTGAAGGGAAAATCACAAAAGAAGCATTTTCGGGCGTTTTCGGAGTGAAAAAGTGCGGAAAACAACAAAAACTCAAAAGACCTTGAAGATTACTGAAGGTGACGCCGTCACACTCTAGTAAGTGACGCCGTCAGGAACAAGTGAAGTCCAGAAGTGGAAAAAAGACTCGTGACGATCCAGAGAGTTCGTAATGTAAATTGTGACGCCGTCAACCAAGGCCGTCAGATCTGGAACCAGCAATTATGACCACGTCAATCAAGGCCGTCAGGGAACCCTAATCGCCGAGCTGACGACGTCACCTATTGGGCTGACGCCGTCAGCCCGCGTTTTCTATATATATAGAACGTTTTTTTTTTCTTATTTGGAGACGAATTTTGGAGTGGAGAACTTTAGGGTTAAACCCTAGTACGTGTATTACAGACCTTAGAGGGTATCCTAACCCCTCTAACTTGCATGTTTAATCCAAGATAAGTCTTTATTCATACAATATGTCTATGTGTTATGTGATATATGCTTGTGCTTGTCTTTCTTTCAACATGCTAGGCTAATTTACTTTGTGTTTGCTTAGATCTAATGAAACCTAACTATTGATTATCATGTGATGTGTATGTTGTGATTGTGTTTGGGTGAATGTTTCATCTACGTTAGACTTGAGAAAACTGGCTAACCTCCTATGCGGTAACAAGCTTGAACGTCTTAAGAAACGTGAATCGTATGTGCGTTAATCGATTTTAAGATAGTATTTCATGCATAGGTTGCTATCGGTGAGCTCATGATAGGATGCTTGACGTATCGTCATAGAGTGAGGTAGGAACTTATAGAGTTAGGGAATTGAACGCACTCCCTACGACTTATTAGGAATACACCCGTCATCCAAGCAAACTCAACATACTA
>LBNU01004958.1:36731-57566 GCA_014162995.1 Artemisia annua
ATCTTCGGGAGTCAAACATCGCATACCAATTTGGTGAACCAGTTCAGCAAACCTTGTTGGAGCAAGGGCTTTTGTGAACAAGTCCGCCAACTGGTATTCGGTACCCACAAAGTATAATTCCACCGTACCCTGTTCTACATGCTCTTTAATAAAATGATACCGTAAAGCGATATGCTTGGATTTGGAGTGAAGGACGGTGTTGCAGGAAATGGCAATTGCACTTTTGGAGTCAAAATATATCGGGATCTTGTTGAATGTATAGCCGTAGTCTTGCAGCTGTGATCTCATCCAAATGACTTGAGCACAGCACGCAGACATGGCTACATATTCAGCCTCCGTAGATGAAAGTAACGTGCAATCCTGCTTCTTAGACTGCCATGAAACAAGCTTATCACCGAGAAACTGAAGACCACCAGATGTACTTTTTCGTGTGTCTAGGCACCCTGCATGATCAGCATCTGAAAAGGCGATTAGTTCAAAACCAGAATCCTTCGGATACTAGATCCCCAAGTTAATGGTTCCCTTTATGTTTCGAAGGATTCTTTTTGCCTCATAGAGGTGTCGCTCAGTTGGTCTTGACTGATAGCGAGAGCACATATACACGGCAAACACAATGTCTGGTCTGCTGGATGTGAGATACATGAGAGACCCAATAATACTACGGTATTTTGTAGGGTCTACAGGTTTCCCATTTGGGTCAGCATCCAGCTTAGTAGAATAAGACATGGGTGTTGAATAAGTATCACAGCTAGTCATTCCATGTTTCTTTATAATTTCAAGAGCATATTTGGATTGGTTTATAAAAATACCACGGGGTGATTGATGAACTTGTAGTCCTAAAAAGAACGATAATTCACCGATGATGGACATTTCAAAGTTTGTTTTCATTAATTTTGCGAAAGCATTTGAATAATTCTTATGCGTTGAAGCAAAAATAATGTCATCTACGTAAATTTGAACCATTAGAACGTCCTCCCCATGTTTTTGAATAAACAATGTAGGATCAACCGTTCCTTTAGAAAAGTTGTTAGCCAAAAGAAATGTGGACAGTTCATCATACCATGCCCTTGGTGCTTGTTTGAGGCCATAAAGTGATTTCTTAAGTCGGTACACATGGTTTGGATGATCAGGGTCGACGAAACCTTCCGGTTGACTCACGTAGACCACCTCACGAAGTTTTCCGTTCAGAAAAGCCGTTTTGACATCCATCTGATAGACGACCATATTTTTGTGTGCCGCATAAGCCAAAAACATTCGGACAGCCTCAATTCGAGCCACTGGAGCAAACGATTCCTCAAAGTCAATTCCTTCTTCCTGAAAGTATACTTTTGCAACCAGGCGGAATTTGTTACGAATCACTGTTCCTTCAGCATCTAACTTATTCTTCCATATCCACTTGATCCCGATGACATAAACTCCGTCTGGTCTTTCAACTAACTCCCAAACCTCTAGCCTTTTGAATTTTTCGATCTCTTCTTGCATGGATTCAATCCAATTATCGTAGGTTAAGGCTTCTTTGATGTTTTTGGGTTCAGCATTAGACACGGTAAGTGCATAAATGCAATTTTCAGCATTGGTGTAGAGTTTACATCGAGTCATGACTGGTGCAGTTGGGTGACCAATGATATTGACTAAAGGGTGATCCTTTGTCCATTTATGAGTTGCAGGGTGGTGTTGATAAAAAGTCTGCATGTTGGTAGGTTCCAAATTGCGTGTAGATGATTCAGCAATCTCTTCATAAGTCGGAACTGGTGCGAAGGGATTAAAGAACGCATTTGGATCATACTCAGCAGAAGTGGGTACTTGTGGTTGATTCAAATCTTCAGCTGCTTTGTCGGTAGTGGAAACGGTTTGTTTTGTTGTAGTTGGTGATTCCATTGGTGGTGCATCATTTCCTACAGTTGTGGTTGTAGGTGAAGATGTATCAGGTGTAACTCGGTCAACGAGAGGAGCAGCGGAATAGGTGGACGCATCTGAAGCACGCGGAGCAAAGGTATCATCAAACAGTAGAGCAAACAGTGTTTCCAGTTCTTTATGAGTGAGAGATAAAGGTTCAGTTGAAGAATCTGGGAAGTTAAGATGGTTGGTTGCGGGTCCTAAGCTGTTTTGCTCAGAAGCCATTTCAGAGAGTTCATCGAAATTAGCATGGATTGTCTCTTGGATTTCTCTTGTGCGATGATTGTAGATTCGGAAACCTTTGGAGTGCTCACAGTACCCTATGAAGATCCCAATATCGGCTTTGGCTTTGAGCTTACCAAGATCATCACGATCATTGTGAGGGTAACAGAGAGCCCCGAAGACATGAAAGTGCTGAACATTTGGTTTGCGTTTGTGAACAAGCTCATAAGGAGTTTTGTTGTGGCGTTTATTGATCATGCAACGATTTTGTGTATAACAAGCAGTTGAAACAGCTTCAGCCCATAAGTAATCTGGTAATTGAGCGTTGATAAGCATCGTCCTCGCAGCCTCCACAAGTGTTCGGTTATGACGTTCGACAACCCCATTCTGTTCAGGACATCTTGCTATCGACGTTTGATGCTCAATTCCCACTTTCTCAAAGTAATCTCGTAGAATCTGATTCTTAAACTCAGTTCCATTGTCTGTTCTGACGATTCTGATGGTGTTACGCAGTTGGACCTGAATCTTGGTGAGAAAGGTGATGATCATTGATGGAGCTTGATCTTTGCTACGTAAGAAGTAAACCCAAGTCCATTTAGAATAGTCATCAAAAATTACTAAGATGTAGCGTTTCCCATTGATCGTTTGCACGCGCATTGGGCCACATAAATCCATATGAAGTAAGTGAAGAACATGTTTTGAACTTGATTCAGTGATAGAATTAAGTGATCTTTTGAGTAACGAAACCGAGGAAGACCGTCAACAAGCTTATGACGAGCAAGATCCGTCATTGTTTTGAAATTTAGGTGAGACATACGCTTGTGCCATAACCATGATTTTGTTGAAGTTGCTTTGGAGAGAAGACAGATTGGAGAGGTAGCAATCATATCGGATAACGAAATGGTGTAGAGACCTTTAGCACGTTTACCGGACATAAGATTGTTTCCTTGAAGATCACGAACAAAGCAAGTTTTTTCCCGAAACGCTACTTCCAAATCTCCATCACAGAATTGACCGACTGAGAAAAGATTGTGTCCAAGTCCTTCGACATAATAAACTCGACTGATTTCGATGTTTTCGGTGACATAATCTCCGTAGCCCATGATAGCAGCAAAATGATCATTCCCGAACCTGACAGTGTCGATGAACTTTGCAACAAAGTTTTTTAACATTTTGAGGTTGCCTGTCATGTGTCGGGAACAGCCGATGTCAACAATCCAAAGTACAAGTTGCACCACCTGCATCACAAGAAGAAGACAAAGGTGGAGCAACGGTCACATTGGAACCCGAAGAAGAAGTGGGTTCCGATGGGTTAGAAACACAAGAATTAATAACAGTAGGTATCCATTTAAAATTAGGTTTCCTCTGTAACCATTGTTGCCATAGCCAACTAGATTTAGCTTTCTTCTTATTGAACGCATTAGGTGTTTCAACTTTCCTAGATGTCGTTTGAGCAATGGGTGTATCTAAGGCAGCATTAGAAGCTACACTCGGCTTTCTACCTAGCACAGACTTAGAAGCAGTAGGGAGCCTATTAGAAATGCCAGTGTTACGTTTCTTTTTACGAGATAAGAGAGTATTAGCAACACATTTGGTGTGATCACCAGACAACATATTTTTTTGACAAAACACACAAGATGCATTAAACTTAGAAACATTTAAAGGTTCAGCATTTGTTACACATTGATTCAAATTACAGATGGATAAATCAGAATCTAAATCATTTGCAACATGCATTTTATTCAAAGTCCTAGTGTGATCTTCTACTGCTGAGGTCTCTAGAGGTTCACTTTTACATTTCCAGATCCTATTCTTCTTGTTAAGTCTTTTTCTCTTTGACCTGTTAACGTTAGTAGTGGTGACTAGTCCTGTAGAAGTTGAAGCAATCACATTAGAATTCTGAGAGTGTGTTTGTTTAAGAGATGTGTCGATGTTATACATTCCCGGTGCAATCACTTTAGTGTTAACTGATTTTCCTTTCTCAAGTTTTTTGAGCTTCTCCTTTAACTCAGTGATGATGTGTTGTTTTTCTTGAATGACGCTTTCAAGTTTTTTGTTAGACCGAAAATAAGCATCACGATGTTGTTCCCATTCAGCATTTTCAATTTTCAAATCAACAATTTCTTTTTCATATTTTAAAAGTAGATTTTGTGAAACGGCATTTGCTTTGTCAAGAGATGATGAATTAACATTGTTTTTCAATTTTAATTCAAAATCTAGACTCTGAGATTGATACCATTCGAGCTTATGTTTCAGTTGACAAATTTCTTTTGAAAGTAAACTTTTCACATCATCACTGTGTTTTGAGAGAGCCTCATTTTCATATTTCAATTTTTCAATTTCATCTTTTAACAACTCATTTTCCGTTTTGTGATCATCAACAAGTGCAGAGGTACCAGTTTCATACAAGGCATTCATAATTACAGACAATATATCAGCATTAAGAACAAATTCTAAGAGACGATCAGATTGTTTTTGCAAAACTTTGTTACGGCGTTGCTCTTTTGAAATAGTGTTCTCAGTTGCGTCAAAAACTTCCATCATGGATTTTACTTCTTTATGTAGTTCCTGTTCCCAATATGTAGCATAAAGACGCAAATGTTGTACATGTGCAAAAACTGTTTTTGAAAGACTTCTCTTTTTTCTTTCTCATAAGCAGATTGAAATGTTGCAATCGTTATTTGAGAGTTACGTTCAATCGCTTCTTCTAAAAATTTTATATCTTCCATAAACGTTTCAAAATACCGAAGTACTTGACATCTTTTTGTTAATGTTTTAATTTGACCCAAAACTGGTAAAGAACCATTTATTTGTGCTACTGGTTTAACAGGACCTACATCAGAAGATGACTCATTAATTTGCATTAAAGTCCATGGTTGCTCTGTTTTCTCTTGTTGAGGTACAAAAGTTTCAGTTATTTGAGGAAATTTTGAGTAGTCAAAAGGTGTATTGAAAAAAACATCATCCATTTTAGATCGAGTCTCATCTTCTATTTCCAATTCTTCTTCACGATCATAAATAACAACACGCACAACAGATTCATCAAAGAAATGGTCTGCACTGTATAGCTTTGGAATTTCCTTGAGTGCTGTTTGAAGAAACTGGGGGTTTTCAAAACCAATACCAAATCTATTCCCATCGTGTTTTTGTTGTATGGAAAACTTTTGAATTGTGGAAATGGTATCACCTGTTTTATAAACCACATTTTGAAAGTCCTTGAGTTTGTGTTCCAGTTCAAGAATTTCTTCAACGTAATTATCAACACGTTCCCTTGATTTTTGTTTATGTTCTTGAAATTCAGTTTGACACTTTGTCAACTCAGCTTTTGTTTTGAAAAGTTCGTTTTTGAGTTGATCAATTTGTAACTTGTGTGCAAACTTGTCTTTTTCCATTTGAGCAATCAAATCATTTTTGGAAACGGTTAGTTCACGAACCTGATGTTGTAAATTTTGTTCTTGAACATAAGATTTTTGGAACGCAACCTCAAAGCCTTTTTCCCGATTAGCACGTGTTTCAAAATCATGAATTTTTGTTTGACAACACTCAAGGTCATTCGTTAACGATGCAACTTTAGCTTTTAACTTAGCATTTATCTCATTACATTTTAAAATTTGAGCTTCGGTGGTCATAAGAGCAGTTCTGATCTCAGACTCTGAATCAATCATAGGGTCATTTTGTTCAAAATCTTCGTTGTTATCTTCATCAATTGGAGTATCAAATGTAACTTCTGAGTTAATTTGATTGACATCGTCAAATATAACAACAGCGTTAATTTGATCGTCATCATCAAATGTAACTACTGGGTCCATTTGATATTCCTCCTGATTAGATAACGACGACTTATTTTGAACAAATTGTTCCTTGTTTGAATCAGATTCGGAAGATGAAGCAATATCATGAATTAAGCATGTGATAGGTTCAAATACCTGAGATAGATCGTCAGTGTCGTACAGTGGGCCTGAATCATTAACTTAAAGTTCTTGCATATTAGCCATCAGCATCACAGCAGCATTAGCTTCCAAATCCTCCATATCATCATCAGACTGAGTTGTAGCCATAAAACTGTTGTTCTTGTCATTGCTAGCATTCCCACGTGCTTCATCCTGAAGTGCAAGTAGTAGAGCCTCCTTGTGGTACTTGCTTCCTTGAGTACGTGGCGAAGGACATGCAGTAGCTACGTGACCAACCCCATTGCAGTTATAGCATCGAACAACCGTTTTCCCTGCATCATTATTATTCTGTTCCACAATCTCAACCCTTTTCTGAGTAGCAGCAACATTGTTGCGATAACCAGTGTTAACCCTTTGACCTCCTCCATAATTACCCATATTCCTTCCTGACCCAAACCTTCCAGTATTACGATTCTGCACTTCCACACGGCCATCCTGAATAACAGCTTGATTCCTGGTGTTTGATGAAGAACAAAGTCGATTGTTGGACTTGGTTGAGAAATTGCTGAACGCTTTAGCAATGAGAGCAATTCCTTGGTTCAGACTGTTGAAGTCCTCATCATCTTCATCATTAGTGGAGTTGGAGTAGTATATAGAATCAGTGTTGTCATAAGACATATTCAGATTGCCTTGCTGATTGGGATCATATGGAACTAGTTGCTGAGAAGATTGTGGTTGTTGGTAGGTGAGGTAATTCGGATCCTGAGCAAAACCCTGATGTGATTGTTGTGGAGTGAATTGTGATTGAGCCATAAGTGCTAAAGAGTTTGGAGTTGGAGAAGGTGACAAACTTGCACGAAGAGCACGATCCTTGTTTACTTCACTCTCATGATGCTTCAAATAGTCAAACAATAAACCATATGTGGCATTATGAAGATTCTTCGCTTGTCGAACAAACGTGACATACTTTTGCCAATCATAACCAAGACAACTTAGAAACTTTGTGTTGATAGCAATCCTTGGAAGTTTCACATTGTTTCTATCCAAATCATTGATGATGTTGGTGAACCGATGATAGTAAGACTCGAGTGATTCCCCTGATTCAATCATGAAGTTCTCATATTCTAGATAAAGCTTTGACTCCATATCTTCTTGATTCAACTCAGTGCCTTCCATCAAGAGGTGAACATGTTCCCACATATCTTTTGCAGTTTTCTGAGCATCAACACTTCGAAAGATTGGATTGGGAATTCCTTGGACTATGTAGCTCATTGCAAGTTCATTAGCTTCATAATGAAGTCTTTCTTCTTCAGTGAGTTGTGATTCGGGAACTGGGATTACTGTTTCAGGTCTTGGTGGTGTAGCATTGGGATCACCCGGAACCGTTCTTGTTGGCCATTGGTATGGACCTTCAAAGAGAACTTTCCTCATATACTTACCATGAGGTTTCCTTAATTCAAGAAAACGCAAGAAACGGCTCGCCCACTGAACATAGTTTCCTGGTGTAAGCATTGGTGGTATATCAAGAGATCCTGCTTCATGACGAGATTGTTGACTAGTGATAGCTTCACACATCTGATCGAACCAATGGGTTTGCTTAGGTGGTGGTAAAACGGTTTGCATGTTCGGTTGTAAGTACGGTTGCTGTTGCACTTGATGCATTAAGAGTTGATGTTGAGGGTACATGGACGGATGTTGATACAATTGCTGAAACGGTTGAGGATACGGTTGTTGTTGTTGATATTGTGGTTGTTGTTGTTGTTGTTGATGATAGAAGTAGAATGGAGGTCGAGACATGATGATTGATTATGCTTCAATGGATCTTTAAAGGATAAGGTGTAGGTTGTTGTTGTAGATTAGTTGTGAGTGTCGAAACGAAATCCAAAACTCGCAAAAAAACTTCTTTACTCGCTAAAGAAAACTTCTTTACTCGCAGAAATTAGATCTATCTTACTCGCTGAGATCAAGTAGTCTTACTCGCTAGACAAAGTATGATACTCGCTGAAACTAAATGTTGATACTCGCTAATGTTAGAAAATGATACTCGCTAATATAAGGTTGATACTCGCTACAATAGGAAGTTGATACTCGCTAATTTGAGGAGAAATAGGCAGAGTAACGGTTTGATACTCGCAACATAAAGTTCCTTACTCGCAAAGGATAAGGAGAATATGGCTTACTCGCCAGAAAATGTATGATACTTGCTAAATAGTTTCCTTACTCGCTTAACCCTAAAACCCAAACTCGCGAAACTCAAAACCAAAGCCCAAACTCGCTAAACCCTAACTTTCCAAACTCGCTAAAACCAATAAATACCTTCTGATCAAATTTTTTCGAGTACCAAGCGAATATTTTACCAAATCTAACTAGCCTAAACCTTTGTATACGTAAAAAACACCTACTGACCAAATGCTACGAGCACCAAATCAATACCAAACACGAATAAAACAACCCAAACTAATCTAAAACAACCTCTAATATCCCTAGGCGAATGATACCACTTGTTAGGTCACCATGTTAAGCATACTCAACCATAGATTCATGAATGTAGAAGAAGATAGAATAAGAGAGAAGAGACTAGAAGAATAAAGAAGAAAAATGGAAGGAACTCTATGAATATGATGTAATGGAAATTGTTATTGCAATAGAGAACCAACAACCTCTAATGAGGGCTTACATTAGTTTATATAGGGGAGTCCAAGGGTCACTAGATCCTTCTTACTATTTTTCCTTTTCACCCCTTGGACTTTCCCATGTCATGAAATTACATCTCAAACTTTCATAACCAAATGATTAAATACTAGACATAATGATATTAAAGTAGCAACCTATTACAAACTAATGACCGACACTTCGTAATACGTGAAACGTGTTCCTAACAATTAGTGTTCATAAACTCTTTTAACAATATTATCCCTATAACACAATGACAGACCCAAAATTTCTGTTTATAAAGCCTTACCACGTGGCTCTCAAATTGCACAATTTTGAGCTTAATGAAAGTAGAAATGGGAATAATGGCTCTCCTTCAATGGTAATAAATAGTGTACTTTCTTTTAGACCTGTGTGGACAAAAGTTGTTTGGAGACGCACCAAAGATCATCTAGCAAGGAAACTAAGAATTAAGAAATATTATATATAAAATGTATAGTAGAGAAAGAATATGCGTAAATATTTGAACTCACATTTAGTTGTATCATGTGTCCGTACATTGTCATCACAGGTGTAAGTAGAATACGTCACGTCACCTTCACGCACAGTTGTAAAAGATTGTCAGTAAAATTTGGCATACCACCTTCATTCACACCTGTAATAATGAATACATGTCAACAACTAAAACAAAAAAAATAATCTAAACCCAAGATTCAAGAATATGTCTACCATTTTTATTTACGTGTGGATCTTGCGTCGTCCAAAAAACCTTGCAACCACTTGTCACCTTTGAGTATGGGAAGCCTGCAGGAAAGTGGAAGCGCTAGTGACTTTGCTGTAACATAAAGCCACAAATAATATCTTGATTTTGGGACACATCGGGTTTACGCACTTTGCGTATGTCCAAAAATCCGTACTACTTGTCTGCTTTTCCAAAACAGAAAAACCTGTGCTACACTTCCAAAAAGGAATTTGGAGATAGCTTACGTTGATTGTTTGACTAAAACATGGAGAGAGTAATTACGCAGTTTTACCACTTTGCTTTAGCCTTTAGCTTCTAGACCAAATCATGTATCCCATGAGAAAGCCTACCAATTACAAAAGAACATGTAAATAAAAAAATTTATAGCTCATTTTGTTGCGTAACTGATCTTACACAGTAAGTTAAAATACTTTGGGGGCTACTTTTCAGCGAACATGGACTGAGTCACCCATTGGTCTGCAATCTCAGAATAATTAATATAAACAACTGAAATAGAACATGAGAACAAATTTATTTCTACCGAGTGCACACCTAGCGGTCCATTCGCCAACAGGTTTTGCAGCTCCACAAAACTCACCAAGTTCATGAATGCCCTTGTCTATGCATACCGTGCTATTCACATCAAAGCATACAACACCAACCTTTTGCCATAAGTCAAGAGCACCTGGATGTGAACAATACGTCAGTTAGAAAGCTGATTATAATCTTGCAATTTTAAGGACACTGTTATGTGATCTATAATACCTTTCCGAGGTAATGAATTATCGAACCGGCCTAATAAGAAAGCTGTTGACTGCAAGCAACGACATCAACCTAAGGTGCCAAGTTAAGCGGCAAGTAAACATCCGCACGCTAACCTGCAAGCAACAATCAGCATCTTTATCACTTTTTTTTTCTTATGAGTTTTTAATCTTCAACTCATGTCTTATAATCTTCAACAATGGTTATAAGCTGCCAAGTTAAGCGGCAAGTAAACATCCATACGCTAACCTGTAGAACAACTAACTGAAATGGATGGATCCCAAGGCTTTTGAATGAGTCTGCTTCATGATTCAAGCTAGTACCTAAATACCAATATACCCAAAAAGTTAAATATTTAAGTTACATCGAAAAGAGACATAACGATGAAAAACAAAAAATACATAACATCAACAAACCATATGAACCATCTTTTGGTTTTTAGCTATGATTATTGAATTGACACAAAAAATGTACTGATGCCAGACCAAATCGCTTTTAAATTCCTACTATATGGCCTTGTGCGTTATCATTAAAGTTTAAAATAAATAACCTAATCCATTTTACTTCTAACAGAGCCTTTTACTTCTAAACTAAATGCATTCTCTCATCTCCGTTTCTGTTCCCTTATTCCTGGACTCTCAATCCAAAGTCCAAACTAAACCCAATAAGAAAATTAGATAGTACAATATACCTGCCTTGAAGTGACTGAGGTATTTTCAGGACATGCCGAGCTCCTCATTAGTTATCTTTCTTCTCATTTTTTGCACCTGTGTTTCAAACTTTCCATTAAATTGAATAGCAGCTACAGCTAACACATATTAACTGCAATTTGTCACCTCTCATTATAACGTTTTAATCAATCGCTAACCCCATAACCGGAGCTATTTCTGGCACCCAATTAAGCCATAAAGTGGATACAAAAAAGTCTAAAACCATAAGCTGAAACAAACATCCCCTCTCAAGTCCAGATTAACATTTATTCAAATATCTAACCTAACATCCACTTCTTCTTTTCTTTTTTTTAACTACAATTTCTAACAACAAAATTATAAGTTATAACACAACAGAAGCATAAGAAATAAGCAATCAAAACATTCAAAAAAAAAAATGAGAATCACAAATATTTCATAGTATGACAACAAAATACAGCAAAATATCATAAACCCAAATTACTCCTTCATATCTTGTTAATCCTTTCTCACTTTTTTTTAACTTTTAAAGTACCTAATTGAATCCTTCACCTTGTATGCATCAATAACTCACAATAATAAAAAAAAGAAGCCAATTTAACCTCATCTTGAATTCTTGATCATCATTAAACAATTTTATGTAGCATACATTAATAGTTACAGAATTAAAACCATCGAAATGATTACCTGTCGCAAAAATCAGAAGTCGGCAGCAATTGGTAAGGCGGTTGGGGAGCATGTGTGTGTCGAAGGTTGTGGAAGATGGGAATGATTATCCAACCGGTGCAAGAAGAAGAAGATAACTATGAGTATGTACCATCGTTAAACCAAACTCGCGAAACTTAAAAAATACCTTCTGATCAATTTTTTTCGAGTACCAAGCGAATATTTTACCAAATCTAACTAGCCTAAACCTTTGTATACGTAAAAAACACCTACTGACCAAATGCTACGAGCACCAAATCAATATCAAACACGAATAAAACAACCCAAACTAATCTAAAACAACCTCTAATATCCCTATGTGAATGATACCACTTGTTAGGTCACCATGTTAAGCATACTCAACCATAGATTCATGAATGTAGAAGAAGATAAAATAAGAGAGAAGAGACAAGAAGAATAAAGAAGAAAAATGGAAGGAACTCTATGAATATGATGTAATGGAAATTGTTATTACAATAGAGAATCAACACCCTCTAATGAGGGCTTACATTAGTTTATATAGGGGAGTCCAAGGGTCAATAGATCCTTCTTACTATTTTTCCTTTTCACCCCTTGGACTTTCCCATGTCATGAAATTACATCTCAAACTTTCATAACCAAATGATTAAATACTAGACATAATGATATTAAAGTAGCAACCTATTACAAACTAATGACCGACACTTCGTAATACGTGAAACGTGTTCCTAACAGCTTGTGCATGGAAGTCTTGGTCGAAAAGGAATGAGAGTGAGTTATTTGTTTTTGGTCACGTTATTTCCTGCATGCGTCTCAACTAGTTGGGCAATCAAATGGTGGGGCGTATTTTGTGCCTTGCGAATGTTATTGTGTGTCAATCTTATGTGTTGTTTTTGTGTGTCGTGTGTATCCAAAACCTGATGAAAGAATGTGTTAAATCATACGGGTAGTGTGTTGTGTAAAGGTCTAAACATAGTCATATATCTAACTAATTTAAAGAGATTGGGTATACTTAATTTGATTGGTCATATTTTTTTGAAATGGTGTACCCCGTCTAAATTTCGTACTAATAAATCCTAGAACATAAATTTACACTTTAACCTTAAACTTTAGTAATTTACACTTTTAACCCTAAACTATAATATATTGTCATAATAAACCCTAAAATATGAAATTGGTTATATTAAACCTTTAAGTTTACGTAATTATCGTTTGTAACCCTAAAGTATCAAACTTACTGATTCAGGAAATTTACTAAATACGAAAAGTTACTAATTATAGAAAATTAATAAATTAATAAAAAAAAACTATGGATTATTAAGTAATGAGTGATACCTAATTGTGTAGATCCACCGAAGGAAGGGTAGCCAGGATTTCCTTGTTTATTCCTTGTGATTCACTATATTGGATTTGGCATTGTCTTTTTGATTTCGAGGTGAGTTTTCGTGGCCCCTTTTTACTTATGTTTTCTTGGGGGAGAATGATACTCAAAAGTTGCTTTCCTGCTGTGCTCAAACTTTTACTTTACTTGGACAAGTTATTGTGCTTATGATTGTGCTAGGTGCATTAGTAGTTTATTGTGTGGATTCTTACTGTGTGATCTTATGTTTTGGATTCACTCCACTTGACATGGGAGTATTATGCTGTGTGGTCTCATGTCATGATTGACATGGGAGTACTCATGTGTTAGCTCCAGCTGGTAGGCATGCATGTTGTACACTATATACTTTCGGAGATGAAGAATATGATGATTAGATTATTGGTTGGTTAAGATGTACTAATTGCCCTATGCCATTTTATTGTTTGCACACTTGTCCTATATCTTATGCATGGCAAAATGATTTATGTTTATTTTAAACCTACGAGCTCACCAACATTATGTTGACATTTTCGAGTATCATTTTCAGGTGAAGAGAATAAGACTGCTTAAGGAGTTGATTACTTGCATGGTTTAGCAAGAGACCTTAGGCTTTTTATCATTATGGATTTATTTTATGGATTTCGAGACTTTGTTTCCAGTATTTGATATCATGACTATTTATGATGTATTCTTACCCGTTTTGGGAAGACTCTTTGATTTTATATGATTATGTTGTTATGTTTTGACTATCCTTGACACAAGTTCCATGCTTGTTCAGGAGTCGTCATGACATTTGGTTGTTTGTTCACTTAGTATATTATCTATTGTTATTACCATGTGTTATGACGATTCCATTTTCGTTACACCTCGAATTTCCGCCTTTGCGGGGTGTGACAGAATGGAATCAGAGCCTTGGTTATAGAGAATTAGGTGGTTTTACCTAGACTATAACCTAGGATTCCTCATGTAGTATGCATCATAGGAACTATGTGTGCATTAATCTATGTGACTGCCTTTTTTCCATTATTTTCCCCTCATTTTTTTATGAGAACTTATTTTATAAGGGATTATTTAATGACATACTTTATAAGGAACTTGGAGGTCTTGTGAGGATTATTGATGAGACGAAAAATGTTACGTTTTTAGGGGTCGGTTTGAGTCCTAATTCGTATGTTTTTGGTTTGGATTTCACCCAAAGTCGTTTCTTTTCTCATTTTAGGTACTTTTGAAGGGAAAATCACAAAAGAAGCATTTTCGGGCGTTTTTGGAGTGAAAAAGTGCGGAAAACAACAAAAACTCAAAAGACCTTGAAGATTACAGAAGGTGACGCCGTCACACTCTACAAGGTGACGCCGTCAGGAACAAGTGAAGTCCAGAATTGGAAAATAACTCGTGACGGGCCAGAGAGTTCGTAGTGCAAATTGGTGACNATATATATATATATATATATATATATATATATATATATATATATATATATATATATATATATATATATATATATATATATATATATATATATATATATATATATATACCCTTTATTTTCAGAACCCTGTTAAGTGCGGGAACTGCGAGAACTCCTCTAAACCAATGAGATTGTTTTAAATATTAATAATTATTAATAATCCAAAAGGGTATTATAGTAAAATGCAATTTTTATGTTTTTTTTGAATTTTTTTTTTATTAAATCCCGTTTCTAAATATTCCTAATTTTTTTTTAATTTTTTTTTTATTTATTTATTTTTTAAGCAGGTGCATATATGTTTTTTTTATATATATATAAAAAAATGAGGTGCATGTATGTTTTTTAAATAATGTAAATTTAAATGTGTTTTTAGTATGTAATTGTTTACACTTTTCTATCAACCTACCAATACTTTTGCATAATAATTATTATTAATATTATTATTATTATTATTATTATTTTTGAAAGTTTGAAACACAAATCAAAGAACATAAACCATTATAAAAGGTAAACAAGATGCATATACTTAAATGTTACATTTCACTTAATTACAGGTACAAAAAACACATATGAAGTAATCGTATATCTTCAAAAGTCGCAAATTATCTTCATGTATATTTGTGTTCATCCACTTCTTGGTCTTCAATGATATCAACATTTTCATCAACCTGAAATAAGCATGCACAGAAACAATTAAACCACAAACAAATAAAAAACAAAAATTAATCATAACTATCATAACGCATATGCACAATCTTGTGTATATCAAACATATTTTTTGATCATAAAGAACGATCAAAACATACATGTTCATGAGAACGTGTATGTTTTCAGAATAGACTTGTTGTCAAACATAAGTGTTTTGAAACATGCATGTTTTGAACCATAATTGTTATGAAGCATACATGTTTTATAATTGTATTGGAGCTATTAGATTGGAGCTATTAGATATGAATGAAGACGAGATAAAGTCATACCAACAGGTACCTACTAATAAACATTAAAAAAATCAAAAACATAAATTTTTAAAAGCAAATATGTTTAATAACACAAGTTTTTTTTTTTAGAACATACATGTTTTGAACATAAATGTTTATAAAACTTCATGTTTTAAAACATATATGTTTTCCATTAACTGACTTTATTTAAACCATCCGAAGTTTCATTTACTAACTTAAACATATATGCATTAATAGAAAGCATGTACATATATCAATTATTTACCAACCAAAAACCACATTTCAATGACTGACTTTCCGGATTACCAAATTAAGCAAATATAACCATTGTAGATCTTAATAAGCTACCAACATGTTCAGATCAGTTTCCCAAAAACTAAACCCAAAAGATAACAAAAGACCCATAAAGCAAACACTAAATATTAGTCATAATGACCATATTGATCTGAAAATACTCAATCATCAATCATAAATCCAAAAACTAAAACCGTTCACGTTCACGTTATTAATCTTTTCAAGACTAATTGTTACAACTTGATAGCTATACCAGTTAACATAATCAAGTGTTTTTTCAGTGACTAAAGGAAACCAAACCATAGATCTAAACAAATAACAAGAATATTAATTAAACAATTAGTAAACAAATGTTTCATCATCTACTGATGTCAACACACCTCCTTATTCATGATAGATATTATTTAAATCAAAAGGAAGATATTTCGATGGCAATCTTGTTTAAATTCGGAAAAAAATAAGGTTTTTAACAAAAAAACAATCACGACACTAATATCAAATTAAGAGTACGTGCTACTTACCTTTTCATTAAACTCGTATGAAAAGAGGGTCGGATTTTTTTTGTTAGAAACCAAGCAAAAAAAGATGCGGCTAGGGTTCTTGAGAGAAGAGAAAGAGAGATAAAATGTGAAAGAGNAAAAAAAAAAAAAAAAAAACAAAAAACAGGGGTAAGAGGATAGGGGGGAAGGGTTATACTTAATTATTTTCCAAAAATCATACTACTACTAATATCATATCCTCCCCTTTTTTTCTACACTTTATTCACCATATTTACTCACTTCTGCGTCTGAACGAACACTCCACCCTATGTCCGCCTCTTTTCTTATATTTTTTGGCTATTTGGATTTTTTTTTTCCTAACAAAAAGATACCGAAAAAAACCCTTCTTTTCATAACGTTGTTTTTTAATTGGAAAAAGGTAAGTAAGTACCATAATCTTTTTAATTTGAAATTTAGTGGTCGTGGGATTTTGGCTTTTTTTTTTTTTTAAACCTTTAATTTTTTTTCCCCCGAATTTAAACCCAAGGGAATTTTGGCCACATTTACAGATATCAATTATTTACCAACCAAAAACAACATTTCAATGACTGACTTTCCGGATTACCAAATTAAGCAAATATAACCATTGTAGATCTTAACAAGCTACCAACATGTTCAGATCAGTATCCCAAAAACTAAACCCAAAAGATAACAAAAGACCCATAAAGCAAACACTAAATATCAGTCCTAATGACCATATTGATCTGAAAATATTCAATCATCAATCATAAATCCAAAAACTAAAACCGTTCACGTTCACGTTATTAATCTTTTCAAGACAAATTGTTACAACTTGATAGCTATACCAGTTAACATAATCAAGTGTTTTTCCAGTGATTAAAGGAAACCAAACCATAGATCTAAACAAATAACAAGAATATTAATTAAACAATTAGTAAACAAATGTTTCATCATCTACTGATGTCAACACACCTCCTTATTCATGATAGATATTATTTAAATCAAAAGGAAGATATTTCGATGGCAAATCTTGTTTAAATTCGGAAAAAAATAAGGTTTTTAACAAAAAAACAATCACGACACTAATATCAAATTAAGAGTACGTGCTACTTACCTTTTCATTAAACTCGTATGAAAAGAGGGTCGGATTTTTTTTGTTAGAAACCAAGCAAAAAAAGATGCGGCTAGGGTTCTTGAGAGAAGAGAAAGAGAGATAAAATGTGAAAGAGAGTAAAATCTGGAAACAGTTTTGGTATATAATCCTTTTTTTATGGATTAATTAAATTCCTATCTTGCCCCTAATTAATTTTTTTCTATCAAATTAAGTTACATGTATTTTCAAAAATGCCACTATGCATTGACATGGTGTACATTATGTATTATTAGGAGTAAAAAAGGGGGTTCCCGCAGTTCTCGCATTTAACAGGGTTCTGAAAATAAAGTTACACTATATATATATATATATATATATATATATATATATATATATATATATATATATATATATATATATATATATATATATATATATATATATATATATATATATATATATTTTCGGGTAACATGGGTTCCAACTCGACATTGCGAGCCGACTAATCCCACGGCGACTACCCTTTTGGATAGCCCGGAGTCGGCGCAGGTGAACCTCCGTGGCCACAAGGGGATTAATTTTCTCCCCATTATATTTTATTTAATATATAAAGGTATACGATTATTGTGTTTATAGAGATGATTTGTGAATAACTAGCATTTAAAAAACGAACAAGACTTTAAGAAGAAAAAAAAAATAGTAATTAATATATGCATATGCAGACAATTAACACACTAACTAATCGATTAAGAACGTACCATAAACGAAAAAATAATTAAGAGACTACAGCTTTGTTTTAAAACATGTAGACTTTTATCTATATACTAGTAGTAATTAACCAATAAGCACTTAATGCTACTAGTCCACTAGTATGAGTTATGGACACTCATTGAACGCTGCTGACTTTATTTATTCAGCCAACTGTATGTCAAAAGCGTGTCGACTGAACATTGAACATTGATATTTCACTTGGATATTTTAACAGCTTTATTTGACAGATGATGTGAAATTGTGAATCAATATCAACAAAGATGTTAAATGGAGTTACGAAGAACAAAAATGGTTAACATTATATTGTGCTACGGGGATGGTTGGGTTGACAACGACTCAACATACGTTGCTGGTTATCAACGTCTTCGATCGTAGGACGACTTATCTTATATTTCTGTTTGCTTGTTTGATTATCCCACTTGTGAACCAAGTAAAAACCAAAAAAATCAAAGAGAGAATGGTCTTATCCACTTAGGTTCACACTAATTTCATATGGATAGATAACAAATTAATACTTGTAAAAAATGAAAAAGCCTCTTGTGGCTTTTAAGTTTTACTCCGTAACATTCATACAAATTCTCTGTAGTCTCCTGGACTTGTCTTTTGTATTCTTAGCCCATGAAATGAAAGCACAAATATCTTGTTTCCAGATTAAACCCACAGCACTCCTCTTTGCCGTCCAAGCCCAAACCTGTTTTTTATTATGCATACAACCAAATAATTTTCAAATTTGGGGAATATATTTAATTACCGTTCATAACATTTCGACATATCGCAAAACACTCATGTGTCGGAATGCAATAACCATGAGCTTGTCATAGCTAAATGCTAGATTGTATACCACCGTTTCGTAAATAAAGAGATGATGAGAACTTTTACTCTAAGGTCATTTCATAGTGTTGGAGCAATGATGCTTAAGAGCTGTGGCTATGGTTGCGGGGAAGCACGTCAAATCCTATGTGGACATCCCTTGTGCCAAGACCAACACCAAATAACTGGCGAACACCATTTTGCTTTTATTTATTTATTTATGTATTTATTTATTTATTTAATGGGGTTTTGTTGTTGAGATTGTGTTTTAGTTAGGTATGGTGGGACTCAAATGACATGTGAAAGGGATGTTATGAGGGAGAGGGCACTTTAGTGTGTGAGTGTTAAAAATGAGATGCTGATGTGGCGCTGAAGTGACACTGAAAATGAGGTTTTGGCATGTCACGTTACCTAACACTCTTAGTAACGAAAGAGCACTCTTGGCCTTTAGATTAGAGGTGCTTCGCCATCTTTGATTGGATGGAAACATATACCTAGAGTGTGGTAGATTTTTCTTTTTTTTTTTTTATTATTATTTTTTTAGTAAAAGGGTTATAACTTAACAAAATTTATAAATAACATATCATTACTCTATTATACATTTATCATTCAAAACTACGTCGGTTTACGTCATTTTGATGATGCCCAAAACTATGTCGTTTTGACTTTTTCGCAAAACTGCCTCACATCCCCCTTAAAACGATGTAGTTTTGATTCCCTCTAAAACTATATATCTCCCAAAACTACATCGTATTTCCCTCTTCTCCTTCCTTCCTCCTTCCCTGCTACGTACGTTTCTCATATGAGAAAAAGAGGCACGTGTATCTCAATTATCTACAAAGAGGGGCGATTTACCTACACATGCAATCCAAGAGAAAACCCCAAAAACCTAAACAATTTATAAAAATGAATACACATCTAAAAAGATCTTTTGGTAAAAAATTCGAACACACATCCAGAAAAATCCTAAACAAGATCCAAAACATGCAAGTTTTCAGCTCGACAACTCTCAGGTAATGTTTCAAAAATCTTATAACGTAAATTATAATCAAACATCTCTTATGAAGGTTCTAGGTTATTCGTCTTTTAATTTCTCTAGATATTTTTGATTTTTTTTCTTTTTTTTCCTGGAAGATTACTTTCTGATGGTGTGGATTTATGTTAATTTTTTTCACAGCTTTTGGTTTTGTTAAGTGGTGATCATAACTTGAAATACTTGAATCGAGTAATTGAACTTTGAGTATGTTGAATAGTGCGATTTTTTAAACAGATGTTTGCATCAAAGTACATGTTATACAACACACTTTCTTTCATGATAAAGCAACATTCATAAAATCAAGCCAACCTTATAAATGATTCGGCGTAATTCACTGGTGATTTTATGGGACATTTACCTTATAATTTTGTGCATCTCATCTCATTTTATCTTTTTTGGCTTAGATACTTTCATATTTGGTTTTTAGATTTAATCTTATACACTAACCTGATTTGGACTACTTTTGAGCTCATTCGGAGGAAGATTGAAAGAGAAAGATAAAAGTTAGAATTTGTGACCGGAAGTCCGATTTCTATTTTGATATCGAAAAAAGAATCTATTTCATTCAACGTTTGATTCAAAGAACTGTGCTTAGCCCTCCCCCGCTCATGAAAGGGCTCTGCTGCAATGGATGGCAGAGGGTCCGTAGTACTCGAAGCACTGGAGTTATCCAGTAGCCGGGAAGGGGCCTAGAAGTGCCTACTACTACACCACACTACGCTTGGCTCTACACATTTACAGAGCTAACCCCTGTCCAGTGCCTGGCAGAGCTAAGGGGGCTTCAATCCTTACTCTCTTTATCCTCATCTTCGCCCAGGCTAACGGGGCCTTACTTATTCAGGGGGGAGAGTGGAGCCTCGAGAAGCACTGTTGAGAGGAAGATCTTTGGCCCCTCTTCATTATCTACAGGGTTCCAAACCTTTCTTCAACATAGGTGACAAGGAGCGAGGCCGCGATGGAAGAGATCAAACACGGGAATAAGAAGTCATTCCATTACCTTTTTTTTT